>JAUEKU010138408.1:0-12351 GCA_032274805.1 Gypsophila paniculata
ATGCTCCATTTACATACGATGTATGTTTAATCCGTTGTAAATATTCCAAATTAACATTTCATCAATACAAAAATAGACATTATTCATACATTCATATGTTCCTTATATGTATTCTAGAAAAATCTCTCTAAAAAATCAAAAAATTAATGCTACAACCTACTTCCGGCCTCCCGCCGGAATCATCACTTTCTCCGACCAACTCTACACCTAACCCTTCGATTCCATTTATCGCTTCTCCATCTCATACCGCTACCCATAAAATTTCCAAAAGAAAAACCATCCATCTTGAGGAATTCTTAGATAACCAAAGGGAAATTGCTGCGTCCTCTACAAAAATTTCTCAACCTGCTCAACAATTACTTCATGGACAAAGACCTTCAAATAATTTGGCATCATACAGGGAAATGGTTCAGGGTGTATCTTTTGATGACATGTCCAATTTAGAGGATTTTGAATCAGATACTGATGATGACGACGACTCTCAAAAAGATGATGACGAGGGCATTTGTCCTCGTATATGCCTATCAAAAGAGGAAAAAGCCACCATCAGAAAACCATGGCACCATTCGTTAATAATCAAAATGTTCGATAAAAAACTCGGTTACCTCGCTCTCATGAGAAAGTTGCAAGTCAAATGGTCCATTAAGGGTAAACTTACTCTTACTGATCTATCGGAAAATTATTATGTGGCACGATTTTCATCCAAACAAGATTATGAATTCGTTTTAACACAAGGTCCATGGATGATTGATGACCATTACTTGACAATCAGAAAATGGATTCCCAATTTTGTCCCAAGTGAAGACAAAATCAAGTTTTTGACGGCTTGGATTCGTATTCCTAATCTACCCGTAGAATATTTTAATGAAATGTTCTTACAGAAGATAGGGGCGAAAGTTGGCAAAGTGGTGCGGATAGATAAGAATACAGCATCAGCGGATACGGGCCAGTTCACTAGAATGAGCGTAGAAGTCGATATCTCAAAACCGCTATTATCAAAATTTCGTCTCTATGGCAAGGTTTACGGAATACAATACGAAGGTCTAAAACTGATATGCTTTAATTGCGGAAAACTGGGACATGTCTTGGAATCCTGTCCTAGCCTTGACATACAGGAAAATGACAATTCAAAATCTCCAACGGATTGTCCAAATAACACAAACTTAAACACAATTTCTCCTCCAGTCAGAATGAGTCCTATACCCGAAGAATCAAAAGATTTCGGAGATTGGATGATAGTCAAGAAGCCGCCTAGAAGAAAGTCAGTTGGAGAAATGGCTAAAGTTGCAAGTAATCGAGGTGAGAAATCCATATTCAATTTCGGCCAAGGCTCGAATAACGCGGGCACAAGATTCAATATCTTAGGAAAAATTAACAATATTTTGGAGAATCCCATCCCAGAAGGAAATTCACCTAATTCAAGCTTGACTAATAACCAAATAAGTCAAGAAAATATTTCCGACTCCATCAAAATCAATCAAAGAATATCTTCTCAAAATAACCAAATTAACAGAAATATTTTCCAAAAAATCCACCCAAAAAAAACTACCAAATATACATCAAAAGCCAAAACTACTCAAGCCTCCGGTTCTATTACCAAAAATTCCTCAAATACTCTAAAGGATATTTCTAACATCCAATTACAAAATAATCAAAATAGTCAGATTATCATTCCTTCCCTCAAAGAGAATCCATCGTCTAATTTACTTCAGCCTTCCCCTGTTACTACATCTTTCCAATCATCTCCAATCACTACTAGTCATGAACAATCATCCATACATATCTTATCTCGACCACCCCCTTCCTCAACCTCGATGCCTTTCACAGTGTCCGGAGATGATAATCATCCCCCCAACCCAACGTCGGATAATAACAACATCACCGGAGATGCCCGCTCCTTATATGGTGGTGATGATTTCGGAATGTCCGATCATGGATGTCAAGTTCAACTTGGAGAACAACAATCCAACTCATCTAGGAATGGAAATGTCAATACCATGGAGTATTGACCAAATTCTAAAGCTAGTAAGTCGTGCCTATCTAACGTCGTTAGAATATTTACCTGATTTTATGAGTACACAAATGCCGAATTTTTGCCCGAATCGTCCCCATATTACCATATTAATATGGAATGTTCAAGGTACTGGCAACAAAAATAAAATCAATGCTATTAAGGAAGTGGTTCGATTGTTCAAACCTACTGTTTTGGTTCTAGTTGAAACACATATGGGGGGTGATCATGCGATCAAACTAGGAAATATTCTCGGTTTTATGGGTCATTCTCGAGTTAATGCAAACGGCTTCAGGGGCGGTATTTGGATGTATTGGAAGACTGATATAGTTACCATCACTACAATTACTGAACATCAACAATTTCTCACGGTGGAGATAAGCAGAAACGGAGCTCTTCCTTGGTTTTTCACGGCGGTTTATGCTAGCCCCGACCCTTACAATAGACGGGAACTATGGTCAGAATTAGAGGCTTATGCTCATGCTAATAATCATCCATGGCTGCTAGCGGGGGATTTCAATGAAACCCGATCTCTTGCTGAAAGACACGGTGGAGATGCAAATATGGCTCGTCGATGCGAAAATTTTAATAATTGGATAGAAAACAGTGACCTCCTTGAATTAGCATTTACGGGCTCATCACATACTTAGGCTAGAGGCAACTCTGCCGATACTAGACAGAGCGGAAGACTTGATAGAGCACTCTGTAATACAAGTTGGGGAACCCTTTTTGAAGACGCCATGGTCCGTCATCTTCCTGCTTTTCAATCGGATCATTGTCCGCTTCTCATTTCACCCAACGGTTTTACACCTCTGAATTCTATTAACCGTCCTTTCAAATTTCAAGCTTGTTGGTTAAAACATGAAAACTTCAAAGGATTCCTTGATGACAATTGGCCTCAAACAGGAATTTTCTCGAATAGACTATCGGAATTATCCCATAAACTCCAAGATTGGAATAAAGAAGTCTTTGGCAATATTTTCCGAAAAAAGAAAGAGTTAATAGCAAGAATAGGAGGCTGCCAACGAAAACTCTCTCAACAGACGATACCGTACCTAATTAAAGTTGAAGCAAAGCTCCGCCGTGAACTTGACGAAGTTCTTGACCAAGAGGAAACACTATGGTATCAAAAATCTCGGCTCTCCTTTATTAAAGACGGGGATCGTAATACTTCCTACTTTCATGTCAGTACCCTTGTAAGACGATGGAAGAACCGAATTACAACTCTAAAAAACGCTCAAGATGAATGGACAGAAGATCCGACCGAAATCAAGGGACTTTTAGTAGATTTTTTTCGAAACTTATTTACAGAGGAGCAAGAAGATTATGAGACAGACCTCCTTCCATGGGATCTGTTTCAAGAATATTCTAATAAAGATTGGGAATGGCTAACAAGACCCTTCACAATTGCCGAGATTGAACGAGTTGTCAACTATATGGGTTCTCTGAAAGCTCCCGGACCGGATGGCTTCCAGGCTCTCTTTTATCAGAAAAATTGGGCAACTATTTCACAATCTCTGTTAGAAATGGTCTTCAAAGCACTAGAAGGAAAAGGATTCCCTGAAGGTCTAAATGATACTCACTTAGTATTAATTCCAAAGGTAGAAGCACCAGAAACAGTCTCTCAATTCCGTCCTATAGGACTCTGTAACGTGGCGTACAAGATTATTAGTAAGACTCTCGCTAACCGTATCAAAAAAGTTCTACCTTTCCTCATATCAGATACTCAAAGTGGATTTGTTCCGGGACGACAAATTACGGATAACGTAGTTATTTTTCAAGAAGCAATACACTCTATGCGAAAAAAGACCGGCAAGATAGGATTTATGGCCATAAAAATCGACCTTGAAAAAGCTTACGATAGGTTGCGTTGGAGATTCATTCATCATACTCTCTCTGATATGAACTTTCCGAGGCTTCTCATAGACGTTATTATGGAATGCGTCACTACAGCTAGACTACAAATTCTTTGGAACGGAGAGCCGACTGAACAGTTTAGTCCGACCAGAGGCGTACGACAAGGAGACCCACTCTCGTCTTATCTTTTTGTAATGTGTCTTGAAAAATTACAACAGGCAATTGATCTCGAAGTTCGAAACCGCAATTGGCGTCCCATTGTTCTCGGCCGAGGAGGCCCCTCTCTCACTAATTTATTTTTCGCGGATGATATGGTTATATTTGCTGAGGCAACCGAGGAGCAGGCTATGGTTATAAAGTTAGTGCTTGAAAATTTCTACAAAGTTTCGGGAGAAAAAGTAAGTATTGCGAAATCACGTATTTTCTTCTCCAATAATACTGATAATAATGTTCGGTCTGATATATGTAATGTCTTCGGTTTTGCTGAAACTGACGATCTTGGAACTTATTTGGGTATGCCAACCATTAATGGGAGAGTTACTCGGAGTACCTTTGCGCACCTAGAAGATAAAATTTCAAAACGACTAACCGGTTGGGCAACCAAGCAACTATCGTTAGCAGGCCGGGAAACTCTTGTCAAATCCACATTAACAACAATTGCCAATTACAGTATGCAATCGGCCAAAATTCCCCGGACGACTTGTGATGCTATTGACAGAAAAGCAAGACGTTTTCTGTGGGGTGGTTCCGACGAGAAAAAAACAATTCATCTTATTAATTGGGAAACCATTCAGCAACCCAAATCGAAAGGAGGACTCGGCATTTTATCTGCTAGACAATCTAATGCGGCATTTCTCACTAAGCTGGGTTGGAGAGTCCTAACGGAACCACATAGCCTTTGGTCCCGTGTTCTCCGAGCTAAATACTGCAGCAATAGATGTGATATTGATATGTTCCAGCCTAAGCGGAATATGTCAAATGTATGGGCTGGAATAACATCACAGTCGACAACAATTACTCGAGGAACCGCCACGGCTGTCGGCAACGGAAGAAGAACCCTGTTTTGGGACCATTGTTGGGTTGATGGGGATCGTCTCTCTGATCATAATCTTCATCCTATTCCCGAGGAAATTTTAGGAGACACCGTAAGCGATATGTGGTGCGAGCATACAGGATGGAAATGGGATAAATTTGCTGATTTATTACCCCAAAAAATCCTACAGAAAATGGCTTCTATTACCCTTATACCCGACCAGTCTCTTGAAGATACGCTATATTGGCAGGGTTCAACTTCGGGTAAATTCACTCTTAAGTCAGCTCTAGGCTACCTTAATGAGAATAACGGATCTCAACCTCCGGATAATCTGCTATGGCGCACTATTTGGAGAATACCGGTTCAGCAGCGTGTTCGCATGTTTATTTGGTTGGCGGCCCATGATCGAATCTTGGTAAATGCGAACCGAGTCAAACGCAATTTAGGGGATAATCCCTTATGCCCACGGTGTAACGAGTTAGAGGAGACCACTGAGCATCTTCTCCGTTCTTGCTCTTATTCACGTCATCTCTGGTCTCTTATTGGCATCGATTCATCCAATGGGTTCTTCTATAACACCCCCTTTACTGATTGGTTGACCAAGTGTGCTAGTAACGATGTGGATACTAATGCTCGGAGCTGGCCTATTCATTTTTCTTTAACTTGCTGGTGGATTTGGAAATGGAGAAACAACATCGTCTTTGGCCGTGAAAATGAGAACCCGTCCCAACCTCATGTCTTCCTTCTCCAGCAATTTGAATTAACCAATAAGGCTTACGATGAATTTGATATTTTTATTCCGCCTCCAAGGTCGGCTAATACTGAAGTTTTTATTAGATGGGTTCCTCCTCCACATGGATGGACTCTCCTAAACACAGACGGAGCGTCTAAAGACAACCCAGGTCCAGCAGGAGGTGGCGGTATTTTTAGATCGGAGACGGGTAATTTTCTATCCGCTTATTATTTCTCTTGTGGAATTTGCACTTCAATGAAAGCGGAACTTTTAGCTCTCTTATCGGGTCTGTTACGAGCAAGGGAACTCCGTATCCGAAATCTTTTAATACACATGGACAATTCGCCTTGTGTAAAGATGGTCAAAGATGAGCAGTTGGTCAGCAATAATTTGAAATTTATAGTGAGAAGATGCAAAGACTTGATTCAACAAGCCGACTGGACCGTGCAACTGGACCATATCTATCGAGAAGGAAATAGAGCAGCGGACTATCTCGCAAATCTAGGGGTTACTTCTAGTACTACTATTAATCATTTAGATGCTCCTCCTACTGCACTCCGTCCCATTCTACGTGAGGACATATTCGGAGTAGCCTTTTCTCGTGTAATTTATACTAGTTAATTTCGGGGCTCTGCCCCTCTTGAGCACCAAAAAAAAAAAAAAAAAAATGCACCAAAATATCAACTGCAGTGGATCTAAACACCCTGTTTAATATATGTTCATTTTTTGTTTTCTGAGAGCTACTTATGTCCGAAATTATGCATTTTCTAGTCATGCCACCTATGAAGTATAATTCCGCATCCTAGGCACCACAGGTTCGAGTATTTGCGACCTATCTATCATTTCTTGTTGTCCGAGAGCTACTGATGTCTGATACACACAAAATTATGTATTTCTAGTCATGTTACCAACGGAGTATAATTCCGCACCCCAGGCGCCACAGGTTCGAGTATTTGCGACCCATCTATTCTCCAAGTTGAACAGTTGCATCAGTTACCTTGATCTGTGATGACTGTCAGTAGCTTTTGTGATATATGTTTATACCTTTGCCAAACATTTCCGTGTAGTTAATGACACTATGCATTTTTCCGATTAGCATAACTAAAAGCTTTTCGATTTCATTGAATAATGTCGGAACTGTAGTCGCTAGCTTTCAAGGAACATGTTCATTTATATCATTGGATTCATACGCTTTCCACGTGACACAAGCGTTAGCTAAAAGACCGTCACAGCGACTCACAAGTCACTTGACACATCAAAATCTGCTAATGAAAACTCATCTAAGACCGAATTATCTTCTTTGTTTCCAGTTACTTCACCCTCTTAAAAGTTCACTACCTCAAAAGAATATGAAAACTCAACACTAGAATCAAAACACCATTTCTTTGACGTAACTTCAGCTTTGATAGGTACACATATACATTTCAGTTCGATTCAATTCTAACTTTGGAGTCGTAATAGAAGTGATCTATAAAAAATATACACAGTTGGATCAAATGCCAAAAAACAAAGTTTCCTCTTTCAGTTTGAACAACAAAGAATTCAATTGAATTCTACAAAACGAAACCAAAACTCCGATCAGCTAAACAAAATTACGAGGATAGGCCTAAAAATCGTCAACAAAACGAATCACTCCAAAACCCGAAACCCTAAACCCCTATCAAATCCATCTTCTTAAACCTCTCTTCTTCGAAAACCCTCCAAAACTACGTCGACAACTCGACTTAAATCCATCCATCAACCGATCCAAACTCCGATCATTCTTAAACCCAAAACCCATCAAACCAACCCCGAAACAAAACCCGAAAACACAATGCCAAACCTCTCTTCTCCACAAACAACACCCAAACACAAACCCAAAAACACACAACAAAACACCCACATTGTTACTCCAATCAATCCCTCGCTCTCTTCCCAATACAATAACCACAATCGACATCGAAAACCCAACAAATACCCCCAAAATCACCCTCCAAAACCCTAATTTTTTCCCCTTTCTTCTCCCCCAATTTCCCCCACCAAACCCTAATTTAAACCCTATTTTCCCGCCATTGCCGCCGCCACCATAACAACCCCACAAAATTTCCCTCAACAACGAATCAAACGGCTCAGGAATGACCTTAACATTCGAAGCAACCGTTGCAATCGCATTAAAGATGAGTTTTTTATCGATATCGAAGCGAGAAGTGCGTGACCCGGATCGTTTTTTAGGCCATTTTAGGGAAATAATCGGGTTTTTGAGGTGGGTTTTGGGAAATATTTGATGGGTAGGTGAAATTTGAAGTGAATGTAGTGTGGTTTTGAAGGTGATTAAGGGGTTTTGTAGTGTAATTAGTTGTGTCATTTTCTTTTGTTTATGAAAAGAATGAGGGGATAAAAGTTAGCCGTTTTTTTACTTCTGAAGGAGGTAAGGTTTTGAATTGTTTGAATTTTGTGGAGTAGAGGAGGTGGTCATTTGAGCGGGTCGGTCTGGTTTGGTTTGTTGGTTGGGTAATTTAGATGATGTTTCGGCATAATTTAAAATTTGGTTTGATTTGTTTTTGATTGGGGTTGGGTATTTTATGAGTTTTTGTGACTCTTTTAGCTCCTGAATTGTTGAGGGTTGGCCTTGGCCTAGCCCGTCAGGTCATTACTAACCATATATAGATATATGAGTATTGTTATGACAATTTATATGGACGTTATCTTTAATATTCTTCAATCATGTAAAGTTAAATAGTCTTCGGTGCACTTTTTCATTATATGATAATCTACTTTCTTCAATCTACTCAATTCTTATCATTTTTCTCATTGGGATGATTCGCTCATTTCTTATCATTAACCATTATCTAATAATCATGTTAAAAGCAAATGATAAGAAATGACTGGATCGAAGTGAGTATTATCCAGTGCAAGAAGAGAATGGGAGGTTGTCAAAGAGACTACCCGAAAGAGATTGCCGTAACAATACTCACTTACACATTCAATAATATTTTATTGAACATTGCTACCGCAGATTTCTACAATCTTATCCTCTCAGGCTCTCACACCTTCGTAAATTAATACTCCTTATATACTCTTTTGCCTATGGCGATGGCATATACAGGTGACAAATATATACGAAGTATTATTTTATCAGGAAAGTTTAGAGATTGTTTAAATGAGATTGTCGGTAACGATGCTTTATTCCAATTCCAAATGTGAAGAATAGTGAAATTCCTGTATATGCCTACAAAAAGAGGCAAATATAGCATGACTTTTATGCTATCTTCTGCTTACTATATGAGGTAGTTATGGCCTTATGCCATAAAAGCAGTTTGTTTCTTGTTGCTTTCATCACTCTATGCTGCACCAAATGGGCACCAGATACATCAGCCACCCGAATTCGGACCCACAGGACGACGACGACAGCAACAACAAAGCCTTAGTCCCATTATCAACTGAGTCTATAAATCGGATAACATTTTAGTCACCATACCATTCATATACGACAGTCTCGTAGGATAATTTGTATTAACTCAATGTGGTCCTGCCTACCTAACTCAAAGAAACCTTCCTTTGATCCCAACTGAGTAGATTAGTCATTAATTCACCACAGTTTAGTTCCAATAATTCTTGGCTAATTGCATAGAACTCTGATCACCTAATCTTTGTCAATGGAACACTGGCAAAATTCCGGCCTAAGTACGACCAAAAAGGCGGTACCATTCGGGCACGAGAAGGCTGCCATTCTAGGGAGAAGAAGCTATGATAAAAGAAGTGCAAATATAGGGTCTGTGTCATTGGATAAGCATAACAGATGTGTGATTGTGCCCTCTAAAGTGGATATCATTGCAGAAGCTATTGAAAGAAAAGATACAAATTGGTACGAAATATCTGTTGTTGTACACATGTGACGGTCTCATTAGAAAGTTTATGTTCGTATGTTGTATTAATTATCTATGCTAGTACTGATTTGGGTTATGTACAGGTTTGTAAGAGCAAATGTTCCAAGTGATTTGGTCATTCAAATTGACAAGAAATACAGCTTTCACCTTCACATTGTATGTTGTGCTTTGCCTTCGTCATTGGTTTGATTTTGTCTTACTTTCATGGATTCTCGTATGGTAGTGATGGTATATTACTCGTTTAGACTTATGTTTTATGTTAGTTGACCCTAAATCATATATTTGTTGTCGATTTGTTGGTGTGAGGCTATAAAATCGAGGAATGATGATGAGTTTTGAGTATTTATTTTATTTAAGGTCTACTCTATCTAGTAAGATTATCAAAATTGAACTGATGTAATTGAGATGAGCTGAATTGAACCGAACTTATCTTTTGTACTTTTGAGATTAATCTATTTGTGCTCTTCTTTAGCTCCCCGTGGTGGCAAAGAGTGCCTATTTGAACAGAATCGTATTCGAGAAGAGAAACAATGTTCTGAGAAACAATACCTTAAACATTGAGCTCGACAATCTTCCTGGAGGAGCAGAAACATTTGAGTTAATCGTCAAGTTTTGCTATGGATGGAAAGTCGATTTAACGGCTTACAACGTCAGACATTTGTATTGCGTTTCGAACTTCTTGGAAATGGTTGACGATCTAGAAAAAGGGAACCTCATTTCAAAGACGGAGTCGTTCTTAACTTTCGTAATATTGTCTTCATGGAATGATACCTTCACTGTTCTCAAAGCCTGTGAAATAATTTCTTCTTCTGCAAGAGACTTACAAGTCCAAAGACGGTGTTCCGAGGCAATTGCTTGGAAAATTTGTACTTGCCCTAGTGAGTCACAATGCCATGGCTTTGTGTTAGAGAACGATGCTGATAACCTGTTTTCAAAACAGGTTCCCGAAAACTGGTGGTTTGAAGATGTTGGATCCCTCAGAATTGATCATTTCATTGAGGTGGTGGCATGTCTTAAGAGAAAAGAAGTGAAACCTGAAGTCTTAGGGTCTTGCATTGCCTACTGGACCGCGAAATGGGTTTCGCGTGTATCCATAGGGATTCGAGTCCCGACTCAGAAAGGAGTCAACCAAGTTAGAAAGGTGACTGTGGAGAGTCTGATCAGGGTACTTCCTGCTGAAGAGAACTCAGTCTCCTGCAATTTCCTGCTCCATCTGTTAAAACTCGGGTTGATGACAAAAGTCGAGACGAATTTGGGCTCCAAGCTCAGTAAACGAATTGCCTCGATGTTGGAGCAATGTCAGCCTTCGGATCTGTTGGTTAAGAACTACGGTGAAAGTGAAGCGCTGTTTGATGTTAGCGTCATTGTCAAGGTTGTGGAAACTTATGTTGCTCTTGCTGCAAGAAATCCTTTGTTGAAGTTGTTTGTAGTTGGGAGACTTGTGGATGGATACCTTGTGCTCGTAGCCCGGGATAAAGGCCTTCAACCTCATGATTTCCGAGTTCTTGCAGAGTCGCTCCCAAAAAATGCTCGTTACTCTGATGATAATCTATACCGAGTCATTGATCGTTTCCTCAAGGTAATAACTTATGAACGCTTACTTAGACATCGATTGGTTTGACCTCGACTAATAGGTTAGAATCTGAATATGATCATCTTTCCAATCGTGTTTCGTGGCTTTCTAATATGATCGTGTGAGATCAAAATAGTTAGTTCCGATGTATATTGTGTTTTTTTTTAGTCAATGTGATCTAGATACAATCCGTCCTTATCTTATGATACAACTCGTGACTCAATAGGGCGGTGGTGTTGTACTTAGCCCGTTCGGGTGTGACAATGTACTTCTGTAAAACTAATACGGAGTATAACAATTTTTAACAAACTCGTCCCAAACCCAATAACCTTCTTAGTCATGAGTTAAAGAATTTCATATTAGGCCTGACCCGTGTCCATCCCAACCTCACATTTGACCATACGAGAACGATGTTTTATGTAACAGGCACACCCGAACATGACAGAGGAAGAAAGAAAGACGGTGTGTCGAGCAATGGAGTACAACAAACTGTCACAGGAAGCAAGAGAGCATGCAATGAGGAATGACAGGCTACCATTGAACACCACTACTCAATTCATCCTTATTGAGCAGGTGAAAATGATGAAGTCGGCTGTCGAACCAGGGTCGATATATCAGAGAACGAAAGCACAGATGATCGTCAACTTGAAGGCGGATGCACGTAGGGAATGCCGGCATGTTGTCAACCAAACAATGGTGGTGAAACAAGAGATTGAGAGCATCAAGTGTGAGTTGGATAGACTCCAAGCTTGTAGAGTACAAATTAAAAAGTTGGCCAGGAAACTGTAGTACGGGATCGCAACGTATTGTTTGGGCACGATTATTAAGGTAGCGGGATAAGTTGGTTTGGACGAGTGTGAGGAGAGAGGAGTAACCGTGGGGTAAGACAAGGTGTCTAAGAGGTATATAAGAAAATGTTGTAAATTCACTAAACAAGCCGAAAATGAAATATGTTGTAATTCTAGTAAATGGGAGGCCGTGTCCGTCTTTGCAAGATAGAGAATTAAGTGTCTTAAATCTACGTATAGATCAACATATAACTTTAGTCCTGTTATTTTGGGATTAATTTACGTCTCTCGATTCAGTTCAATTCAATTCGATGTGATTTTAAAAAGTTTATGACTTATACTCCTATTTGTACTTATCAATGCTCTTCATCAAGAGCATTTAACCTCTATATTGGTATTCAAAGTTAACTTTCAGGCCCTGTTCTTTTGGACTTATTTTTGCTGAACTGAACTGAACTGAACTGAACTGATCTGAACTGAACTGAACTGA
>JAUEKU010138629.1:0-12349 GCA_032274805.1 Gypsophila paniculata
TGAGTTGGCCACCTCTACGTAGTACTGATTGTGTTACTTTTAATAGTACGATGATGACGCTGTTGTAGTCTTGTAGGATTTCCTTCGCTGTTTCATCTTGTTCAATGACATTATGGTCTTCTCTTGTTTACGCTCATCTGTTTTAGGTGAGATTTAGATGCATTGTTCGGTTCGAGTTTGTCTCTTGAGTATTTTATAACTTAAGGGTTCACCAATAAGTTGCCCCTCATAGTTCCGAACTCAACCTAAGAGGCAGGCTGTATACATCCGTTTCCTTATTCCTCACCACAGGCAGGAATCTATGAGAACCTATTAGTTCTAATTCTCGATCCTCCTCCCTCCCAATCAAACACACACACACACACACACAAAATGAATGATAGCGTTCGAGACTTGGAGTGCATCCCAGGAAAATGGAATGTTCATTAACTCCCTGGACTTTGTTTGTGCTGTGTGTGCTGTAATGCTTGTATCATTTTGAATGTTCATTGAAGCCTTGGATTTGTTTGTGCTGTAATGGTTGTATCATTTTGAATGTTCGTTAACGCCCTGAACTTTGTTTGTGCAGTATGTGCTGTAATGCTTGTATCCTTTTGACGGCTAATGGGTAGAGCTCATTTTGGTAATTGTAGACAGTACTCCTAGAGATGCATAGTTGCTTAAATCTTAAATCATTAGCAGCAACAGGCACTCAACCTGCAAGCTTACAAGGCGAAGGTACATCATCATTTCTACATGTTTTGAAAAATAAGTTATGATCATATAACTTGTCCATGCTATTCGTGTTACAGAAAAGCAAAATTACATGATCCGTTCCTTCCCCTTCTGTTTTTCCTCTTTTGTTTGATTGCGCTTGGTTTAATTTCAGGAAATTCATCGGCGGGTACACCTCGAACACCTGGAAATAACGCACTAACATCACCTACTGTCAATCTCAGTCGTGAATACGCTCATGCAGTCCAGACAAGTTCCTACAGTGAGATATGGTCCAAGATCCACGTAGTGGAGCAATGGGAGAGTGAGGAGCCCAACCATCACCAGCAGCTCTTACTGTCGCAGGTCCTTCAGCCTAATCGCGAATTTGTCCAAGAAGCCCTAAAGCGCGCCAGCCCAACTTCTTTCACCCAACTTATCTCTTCTTACTTTGAACACAGTGAGAAAACCTGTCATCTTCTTCTCCTCCTGCACCATAGTATCCACCATGCCCGTTCCCTATATGCCCCTCTACATGATCTTGTCGACGCTCTACCTACAGAGACGGACTCAATGACTCAATTGCAATGTAATCGTGCCTTTGATGTTTTCGACCAGTTTGAAAAGGACAGGAATCCTTTCCCATGCCCTGACTCACACAACTTCCTCGAAATGCGGGTTTGTTTTTCCCAACTCAAACAAGAGGTGGACCTCCGTCTCCATAAATCCCGTAGCAAGGTTCATCGTGTTAACTGTGCAGTCACCTCATCAGCAGTGTGTTTGATTGTGACGGTTGTTGGAGTTACTATATCTGCTGTTGCTATTGCTACACATGCATTAGTTGCGCTAGTGGCTGCTTCTAGCTGCCCGATGTTTCTTCCTTGGAGAGTTACACAGAGAGAGATGGTTCACATGGGACAGCTGGATGCTGCAGCTAGGAGTGCATATGTCCTGCACAATGATTTAGACACCATAGATCGACTTGTGTCGCGCGTATATACTGCAGTTGAGGGTGACAAGCTACTTATTCGCCTTGGATTGGACCGAGGCAGAGACAAGCACCCTATTTACGAGGTAGTGAAACAGCTGCGGAAAACCCGTGTGAATTTCATGGACCAGCTGACAGATCTCGAGGAGCATATTTGCCTTTGCTTTGCAGCCATTAATAGAGCCAGATCTCTTCTTCTTGACGAGATTGATCCTCAGCAGGAGTAAGTTTCTACATCAAGACCCTATAGCTTTATGAAACCCACTTTTGATTAGATTCATTCATAGAAGTTCTTGTTCTCAGTAACAGATTGAACACAAACGCGTAATTGAAAAAATATAATATCCAAATTAGTTTTATTTTTTTTTTTTCCTAAGTTGATGCCAAAAAACAAAAGGTAGCATGCACATGATGTGCGAATGTGTTATAGTAGTTCTTGTCGACATTACCATGTTTTATTATTAAGCAACGTACATGAAATATGTTGATGACCTTTGAGGATGACTGATGATAGCAAAAGGTGAAGAGATTTAGGACATGCTGAGCTGAACTTGTTTTTTGAACGAAGCGATGCTCTAAACCTGGAGTGACATTTCTTAAAAGGAACAGGACTTAACATGAGGTGAGGAAAGAACAGAAGCATTCGAAACTCCATGAATCTTCTAAACTGGTTTTGTATCATGGTTCCACGATCTTTCCCGTCATATATGTATCATCTGCTTTGCTCAACAGACGTTGAAAATTGTAGTAGAGGATTTCTCGGAAGTAACTTATAACGCTATCGGAACTTGGGGAAAGTGTTTGTGAGAATAATGGGATCTTGTATGTGCCTGATATATCGAATTGACTTCGCGACCTCGACATCCTAGTAGAGCTTTTGTTATGTACTTTGATGTTATCTCCGTACAGTGTTTCCAAAGCCCTTGACTTTTCTGTACCTATTTTGTTATCTAAAAAAGGAGGTTGCCCATAGCTTGTCACGCCCCATACTTTTGGGGACGTGACACTCGTCTCTCCCTTTTATATCCCTTAAAATTCTTCTTTCCAAACAAGGTGCAAAGGTGCGGTTAGGATGCTACGCCCAAATGAACCACAACTTCAGCTAAACGAGATGGGGTACGGTTGAGTGATCTTGTTCTCATGGAATGAGGGATTTGGTTGTGTCCGTGAATGGAGATAAATGTCGATTTTATATTTTTGAAAAGCGCAACGACTTAATTTAGGGTATTTTATTTTCTAAATGATAGACGATTTTCATTTTTTAAAAGTTATGATCTCTAAGACGATATCAAAATCTACCTAATGCAAATTCATAACTTATATTCTTCAAACCACTCATTTTTTTCCATTTGATAATGGCATAACGATTAAGAAAATAAATTGTGTGGATGAAATTAGTTGAAAAATAAAACGTAAAGTCATAAAATAGATTGTGTGGATGTGATTGATTGAAAATTAACAAAAATAAAAATGAGAATAAATAAGTGAAATTTCTTTTTTGAGAAAAATTGAAAGAAATGAGTGGGTTGAAGGTAGTAATAAAGAGCGCTATGGTCAAATGATAGTCAACACTTTCAGAACATTTTATTGGGCTTGTAATTTATTTCTTTGAGTGGCGTTTTTTAGGACTTCTTGTTATATAAATGTGTAGGATAGGTGTGATGATTGACCAATCCAATACTCCCTCCTTTGATTATTTTGGAATATATCATTTATTTGTTTACATTTTTATTTTATGAATGAATTTAATGACTACTTTTACCTCTCATTTTCATTATTGTCTACTTGTTATCTAATGATTAGTACTCACCTCCCTCCTTGTTCTTTGTGCTAAAACCAATGGCAAACAAATGACCGAAACGGAGGTTGGATCATATACGGAGTATATATTTTGTAATAATTATACTTATTCCATAATTTCATTTATAAAAACGATTAAATAAGTGTTGCCCAATTACTTTAGTTGCTTCACCTACACTGTGCTCCTCAACAGTACACTTTTTACGTGACTTGTGAGATGATCTCGACGATTTTTTATGTAAAATCTTTTCCCTATAACCAAAAGAAAGTGTGAATTTATTTCAAGTTGTTCAAAAAATTTGGATAATAACCTTCCCACAATTTTGATGGAATTCATCTATCGAATTCAAAAATTAAATTTAAAATTATTGTTGGGCCCAAAATATACACAAGGCCCAAAACTCGAAGAGGATCTTTGGCACACAATCCAGCCCAGCCATGTCTTATTCAAAAGCAGTCAAGAGGAGCACTAACTTACCAGCAAGAATATAGGGAGGGTTACAAGCCTGGTCAAGCGGAAGATATGGGTGGAGTATATAGAGGGTGAGAAAGGAGGGGCTGTTACGGAAATGGAGAGTAGATAGCGCTGAAGAGCCGTTGAAGAAGGGAGATATAAAAAGAAATCTCAACGCATAGAAGAGGCAGTTGTTACTCAATCCATATCAAATACTCATATTTCACTCTCAATTTCAGTCTTGTACTCATTTCAAAACAATAGTAAATCCTCAGTCTTGGCTTGGTGCCCGTGGTTTTTCCCTCGTTCAATAGGGTTTTCCACGTAAAAAATCTCTTGTTCTTTTATTATTATTTGCTCATTTCTTTACGAACATTCATATTCATCTCAAAATCACTAAATCGAAACTTTATAAGGAATAATATTAATAGACCCACCATACTATCATCGTCATGTACTAAAAATGACCAAAACAGTTTGGCGCCGTCTGTGTGGATATTAGTTTATTAATCCATAAAAGGAGAACATCCCAACACCTACAAAGGATCTACACGCGAATGGCACCTATGACACAAGAAGAGATGGAGCAGATGTAGAAAGAATTGGAGGAACTCCGTGCGAAAGAGGCTGCATGGCAGAGGACTGAAACTAATTTGAAGAGGCAACTCGATGCTACTCCCAGAAAGCCTGCAGGCCCAAGGATCCAACCTAGATCGTTTTTTTCAGATATAATAAGAAATATTGACTTCTCTAATTTTTCTGCAGGTTCAAGTTCAGGAGCCAAAGACAATGTGGTCGACCTAGAGGCAGAGCAGCCTAAAACAGATGACACGACTTATATCCTCTTAGCGGTGGTTCAAGAGGTCCAGAGTCTGTCCCAAATGATGAGAAAGGTTCCAAGATTGCCTCCACCAATAACTCAAGCGGCACCGGACAGTTTCGTAGACTCCTCTTTCGATGACTGCATAGTCCTGGTAGAGATGCCAAATAAGCATACACCACCTAATATGAAACTCTATGATGGAACCACATATCCACAAGAGCACGTGGCACAATACAAACAGAGGATGTTCAACGCAATCATACCAATGGAGAAGAGAGAAGCCTGTATGTGTAAAGGTTTCGGATCGACTCTAACTGGACCAGCGCTGCAGTGGTTCATCAACCTCCCCAACAGGAGTATCAAGACGTTCGCAGAATTGGTTAACATGTTCAACATCCAGTTCGCGAGTAGTAGGAAGTTGAAGAAGTAGACTAGTGATCTGTACCGGATACTTCAGGGAGAAGATGAGACCTTAAGGGATTACCTTCATCGTCTCAACAAGGAAAAAGTTTTCATCCCTAGATGTGACATAGGGACAGCAATAGAAGCCTTTAGGCAAGGCCTGGTAAGGGACTCTGAAGATGTGCAGGCCAAAACTTTAATCCAGACCAGGGTGGAGGAAGATATCAAGTTCAAAACTAGAACATCAGAAACTGACAGGACAGCACGAAGAGGTCCAATATACAGAGGTGGTCAGAGTAGAACGACTCCATATCAGAGGCCTGCCAGGAAAGAAGCCAATGTGGCCGAAGCATATTTTGTCGAATCCATGATACCACCCCCAATCTACTAGTACAGTTTTTCTGTTGATGTGACAGGTTTGCTGTGCAAGATGGAGAAATCAGGTTCAGTGGTCAGATGGCCAAAACAGAGTAAAAAGCCAAACCCCAGGTGAGACACAACCAAATGGTGCGACTACCATGCAGACATAGGGCACACAACAGAAGACTGTATAGCGCTGAGGACGGAAGTAGTCCATCTTTTGAAAGAAGGATACCTGAAAGATCTGCTGCCCAGAAACAAGAAGATCAGGACTGACCAACCAGAAGTCTTGAAGGAACAACCACCACCCGCAACTAATGAGGTAAAATTCATTTCAGGTGGTTCAGAATTATGTGGACTAACCTACTCTGCAGCGAAAATGATAGCTTTCGACAATCGTCAACACAGACCGACGGGGGTACCTGACAGCATTCAGCCGATCATGTTCGACGAGACAGATCTCCCAAGACATAAGAGGACCCCACCATGACGGCTTGATAATCAAAATACAGATTGAAACCTGCATGGTGAGAAGAGTGCTGATCGATGGAGGAAGTTCAGTTAACATAATCATGAAAAGTGCTTTGCTAGAGATGAGTTTGGAAGAATCCAACATGACCAAGAAGACCACTGTCTTGGTGGGATTCAACGGAGAAACAAAGCATAGCCTTGGAGAAATATCACTGTCAACGTACATCAAGGGAGTAACTTCTTTTGAAAAATTCTGTGTTATTGACTGTCTCTCTTCCTATAATGTTATTTTAGGCAGGTCCTGGATACATAGTCTGAAGGTTGTCCCGTCTACATATCACCAATGCGTCAAGATCCCAACAAAGTGGGGGACAATAACGGTAAGAGGAGAACATCAAACAGCGCATGAGTGTTAAAGAACTGCTCTAAAACCCTTCTGCTCAGATAAGTCTCTCGCATAGCAATTAAATCAGCCTGTCAGGACAGACGATTGCGCTCCGAAAATGAAAACAGATGAGGTAACCATGAGAAAAGACTGTCCTGATAGGAAGATGCTGGTCGGATCCGATACTCATGAATCCATCAGATATGCCTTGATTGAATTGCTAAAGAGTAAAGAGCATTGTTTTGCAGGGTCACATAGGGACATGACAGACATTAGTCCTAAGGTGATTACGCATAAGTTAAATATTAACCCAGATTTCAAGCATGTGCAGCAAAAACGTAGAAAGTTCGCCCCAGAGAGAAATAAAATAGTTAATGACGAAGTCCGAAAGCTCCTAGAAATGGGAATGATAAAAGAAGTGATGTACCCTGATTGGCTGACAAATGTTGTGGTAGTCCAGAAGAAAAATGAGAAATGGAGAGTGTGCGTCGACTATACAGATCTCAACAAAACTTGTCGCAAAGATCCATTTCCACTCCCACACATAGATGCCATGGTGGACGCCACTACAGGACATGAAGTGATGACGTTTATGGATGCGGCCAGCGGATCAACCAGATCAAGATGTACCCACCAAACCAAAAAAACATAGCGTTCATGACAACACGAAGAATCTATTGCTATACTGCAATGCCTTTGGATTAAAAAATGCAGGTGCTACATACCAAAGGCTAATAAACATTATGTTCAAAGATCAAATTGGAGATACAATGGAAGTATACATCGATGACATGGTAGTCAAATCAAAGAAAGCAGAAGACCACATTCAAGATCTAGCCACGGCATTCCAAATCCTGGAAAGGTAAAACATGAAACTAAATCCTACAAAATGTAATTTTGGTGTTACTGCAGGAAAATTTATGGGCTACATGGTATCCAAAAGAGGAATAGAAGCCAGCCCAGAACAAATCAAAGCAATACTGAACCTCTATTCTCCTCGATGCCCGAAAGACGTCCAGACGTTCACAAGCAGGGTAGCAGCTCTGAATAGGTTCATATCCAAATCGTCAAAAAGATGCAAACCGTTCTATGATCTGCTTAAGAAAAACAAGCGCTTCAGTTGGGATCAGGAGCACGAGCAGGCATTCGAAGACTGAAGAACTATCTATTTACTCCCCCGCTCCTGTCCAAACCAGAACCTGGGGAACCATTGATAGTGTATTTATCTATCACGGAATCTACGGTGAGTGCAGTCCTGGTACGAGAAATAGAAGGACAACAATTTTCAGTCTACTATGTAAGTAAAAGTCTATTAGATGCTGAAACCAGGTATTCATTATTAGAAAAAATTGTTTTAGCATTAACTATGGCTTGCACTAAAATAAGACCCTATTTTGAAGCACACTCTATTATTGTACGAGTTAACGTGCCTGTAAAGATAGTGTTGAGGAAACCCGAGTTATCGGGACACATGTCCAAATGGTCAGTAAAATTAAGTACATATGACATATCTTACGAGCCCAAGACAGCTATCAAGTCACACGCCCTAGCAGATTTTGTGGCTGATTTCACTCTTACACTAGAAGACACAGCAAAGTAGGAGATGGTTCAGCTGTGCGAAAACGATGATACATGGGAATTGCACACTGATGGTTCAGTAAATATACGGGGAACAAGATAAACTCAACTCCCCCGTTTCCTCACACAAAACACCCCAATTCCCAGCCTTTCTCTTTGGTCCTCCAACAACTGTGAGTGTATTTTTTTTTCTTTTTTCTTTACCGTCAATCATTTACTTTGGATAGCAGGGTTTTTTACATTGAACTCAATTTTTATACCGAATTATTATACTCACTGTAATTTTTATTTTGGAAAATCGATATGCTAGTCACAATGGATAGAAAGACACAAGCATCAAATGTTAGGAAAAGGGGAAGATATGTGGAAGTAACACCAATACAAGGTATTTGCATGTAAAATTTACCTATAATTGCATTATATGTGTATATTTTTTTAATGTTATTGTGACCACTTTATGCAACGACCTCCAGTTGTTGATGACGCTGAAGAGGTGGTTCTTGTTAACGACAATGAGGTAGACTCGGCCAAAGATCAAGACCCGAAAGCGGATCAAGACCCGAAAGCGGCGCAAGACCCTGCTGTCGTTCGAAAGAGACGGTATTTTTGTCTTCTAGTTATTTTGTGTTTTTGTATGTATTTTAGTTGAATAAGTGCGATATTTGGATCTTTCAATAATTTTTTAGGTTCTGTACTACCATTGTTATCAGGATCGCAATCCGGATCGTAGCATCTTACGATCCTACGATCCAAAAAGTAGTTATCGATCCCGATCCTAGGTAGGATCTTAATTTTGTAGGATCTTACGTTTCAACTCTTTTAAAAAATTTCAACCGTAGGATCATAACACTATCATACGATCCCATGATCCGTTCCTATATCCAAAATATAAAAAAATTGCAAAATCTGATAAAATATTTTACAAGACATGTTCAAACATAATCAAATTATTACTTTTAATTCGTTGGAATTCTAGTCATTAACAATAAATTTAATATTATGAACTCGACTTACAAGTTTTTACAATAATTCAACATAAATTATATGTTTTAGTTAATTTGTAGGATCTTACGTTCTACGATCCGATCCTACCGATTCGATCCTATTCATCTCATAGATCCAAAGTAGGATTCCGATCCTGACAACATTGTCTACTACTAAAACAATAACTCTGCTTCATTGTGGTAAAGTAGGTACCTTTATTGTTTAAAATGGTAATTTATGTATTTTCCTGCAGACATATATCTTACACATAGTACAGTGATTCATTACTACTAAATGGGTCTCAGAAAGTTCAAAAATAGATACTTAGTCCATAAAAGTATGGATAGTTGTTGTTAGAAACTTTTGGATATTAGAAATTTTTTAGGTTCTCTACTCCTAAAACAGAACTCTGCTTCGTTATGCTAAAGTAGCTACATTTTACGTTAAATGTGGTACTATATGTATTTTTCTGCAGACGTAAATCAAACCTGAAATCCTTGGTTGTTTTTTGTTGTTCACATGTTTGCGTCTATAACTTTGATGGTTTTGTGAGCTTTTTTTTAGTATTATGTGTCCATTTTTAGGGTTAAGGTATCTACTTTAAGGATTAGGGTGACCAGTTTTGAAGATCTTTAATTGGTAACCTTAAGCCTTAAATTAGCTATCTTTGGTAGCTACGAGACTTACTCGCTAATTGCTATTGTAATATGCTTTGTGAATGCAGAGAGAAGAAAGCGGTGGATGCCTATGGTTCCCCACATGGCTTATATAAGCTCATTGGACAGTTAAACGTACGATGGGTAGAAGATGAGCGTAAAGGAGATTGGATTTGGTGGACTTCTAGACCTGAAAGCAAGCAGTTTTTACCACATAATGTTTCTGTTTTTGCTTCAGGCATACGACGATCGATTGTGAAGAAGAAAGAACCGGTTCGCAACACTGAATTCAAAAGGTACACACGGTAGATGAAAAGAAAATGGCAACTAGTAGGGTTAGCAAAGGCGTTGAGGAATGGATGAATGAGGTCCAAAATTTGGAAGGAATTTGTATTGGTTTGGAAGTGTTCCATTTGGAAATTGAACATTGTTATTTTGTTTTTCCTATATGGAACAATGCTTTGACATTTGTTTTGAGCGTGCATTTCTTTCATTTCTAAATAATGTCCCATTTATTGTGTTCAATGATAGAGTTGCGTGACTAAAAGTGACCAATTTAATACTTATAGTGACCATTTTAAGGCATAAAGTGACAGATTCAATATGTTTGAAACTGGTAACATTGGACCTTAAAATAGTCACCGTAAGCGTTTAAGTGGTCACCCTTTTAATGACTTCTGATTAACAGACACGCATATTTTTCATTTATTAGTGACGTCAAATTTATTTGGTTAATGTAGCTATTTTTAGAGATGTGTAAGTGGTCATTTTTAGAGATGTGTAAGTGGTCACATTGAGCCGTAAAAATAGCTATTCTGACTCTTAAACGTGTGAAACTAGTCACTTTGAACCTTAACACAGTCACCTTATGGCGTTAAGTGACAACTTCAAAAGGTTTGAAACTGGTAACTAGGTATGTACATTAAATTAGTCACCTTAAGCATTGAAGTGTTCTCTTCCTCACTTTAAGGTTATCAACTTTACTTCACGAACATTTACAATAACATTAGACCACTACCAAATTAATCTGAATTCTAGATAATAATAGAACATAATGGTCTGAACATAGTAACTAATTAACAAAGTTATGTAAACAAAATAGGTAACAGAAGATAATAACCAATATGTATTGCATTCATTAGCAGGTACATTTGATGGTAAATTAGTCACGTTGTTACGCAAAATGGTAACAATTTATAACTGTCTCAAAAATGGTACGATTAATCACCTAAAGGGAAATGGTAACTTAGGTTGTGTAAAACAAAACGAAACACAAAATATTTAAACTAATCGTGACCATAATTAAGTATAATGTTACCATTATTGAGAGATATAAAAGTAGTCACATTTAAGTTGATATGGGGTACGATCATCTAAATGTGGTCACATTATACGAATCAGTAAACTCGTCTTTCACTTTATTGATAATAAACTGTCTTTTAAAAAACGAACTTATGAAAAAAGCAATATCTTTGTTAAATAAATGGTTCAAATGATGAAAAAAAATAAATGAATAAATAAATAAATAAATAAAACAATAAGAATGTAAAACAAAGTTTAAATATTTAGGAAAATTTCACCGTGTGCCCCTGTGTTTTTTGGTTTTCTACGATATATCCCTACATTTTTTATATTCCACAATATACCCCTAAACTTTTAATTTGTCTATACTATGACCATATTTAACTTTCAATCATAAAATAAGTATTAAACCATCAAATTTATAATTTTTACTCTACAACATCAATTTTACGGTAGTGAATGAAGGTGCTGGTGAGAGTTAACACTAACACAAGGACCTAAACTATCTTGTTTTTTTGGTTCAAGGATCTAAAGTATGGTAAAGTAAGTATAAGGACCTCATTCTAGATATTAGACAAAACTACCCCTCCTTTATGCTCCTTAAATACAAATATTTTGGACATTATATTATCACAAATTATTATGCTCCTTATCATAATAGTATGGATTATCATTTTCTCACTTTTTATGCTTGTTAAAATTATTTTTCATTTTTATTTCACATTTGTTTCTTATGCAATACTCTCTCTCTCTCTCTCTCACACACACACACACACACTCTCTCTCTCTCTCTCTCTCTCTCTCTCTCTCTCCATTTAAGTGCGTAAATAATTATATACAATTTTCTTTAACATAAATATTTCGCCCCCTAAAATTTTCAATTTTTTAGAATTTTCAAAAATTTTAGAATTTCATTTATTTCATAAGTATTTCGCCCCCCTGAAATTTTTCCGCCCCTGAACTTAAATCTTGGCTCTGCCATTACCCACACACTTCGATTTAATTACTACTTGTATAAAGTGATTTAGTATGGAATCTTATTATTAACCTGTGAGAATTTATGCAGTTAATAGATTATACATACATCCATCTCAAACTTTGTAGAGTAGTTTTTGCACGAAGTTGTTGAGTTAGCTTACAAAGTTATTGACTCGTCAACTTTGTAGCATATATAGCTCAACAACTCTGTGTGAAAAATTTACAAATTTGTAAAATAGTTCAACAACTTTGAGGCAGATGTAGTACATCCGGTTGTATAATCATTTTTTCCTGTTTCAATGTAACAATGTATGTTGTCGAGATACTTATCAAGGCCAATTTACTGAAAAAAAAAACTTTTTCAATATTTATACCCTAATAACTTTCTTTTGATTACTACTTAATAATAATAATAATAATAATAATAATAATAATAATAATAATAATAATAATAATAATAATAATAATAATAATA
>JAUEKU010138740.1:0-12349 GCA_032274805.1 Gypsophila paniculata
TTGGAGAAATTACTAGTGTGTCTTGTGTTGTATTAGTTATGATTAGTGAGTAATGGTCTCACTAGGGTTCGATTAATCTCAAGCTTATTTTGTTTTGTGATTGAATTGTTTTGACAAGTTGTGAGTTTGTTAGATTTGGCTTGGCTACGAGGGTTTGTTAATTTGGGTTAAATACGGAGAGACAACCTTTTGACACCACCCTTTGTCTAGGATCGAAACTCTCACCATGGAAGTGGGAGGGGAGTTTTAGGTAATTTAGGAGGTGACCATTTACAAACCCGGGAGGGGAGTATTGGTTATCTTCGATGTCTTGTACTAGAAAGTTGATTAAGCTAGTGAAGAAATCGAATCCTAGACTCTTTACTTATTAGATTACATTGTCTATTATTATTTCTTTTACTAATTGTCATTTACTTATTTAGATTATAGAACCAAAACCACTTTTCGATCGACTAAACTAGAACGAAACCGAGACTCATAGCCTAACTTAACCATCCCTGTGGATTCGATCCTCTCAATACTACATTGACCACGTTTTACTTGCGTGTGAGAGGTTAAATAAACCGTAACAGACCCCAACGATTGGAACGATACTAACACCATCAATGACGTCAATAACCACAATGACAACACCTACAACAACGACATTAACAACAACCTCTGCCACACAGCTCTACACTACGCACGCCCCACACTACGGCCAACACACGCCCTACGCTACAGTCAACACACGCCCTAAAACCCGACCTTGACCATGGCAACGACTATGCTCGACCACAGCAACAATCACCGCTACCAAACCCCACAAAACCTGACCACACAACCCCTATTTTCGTCTCTAAAATAGGGGCGTCATACAACTTCTATCACGACCCTTGCTACTCCTTCCTCTCGGCCAACCACTCCCTCAACTGTGGCCAACGCGATCACTCTAACCATGATGACAACCATAGCACGACAACATCAACAAACTCCCCGAGAAACGGACCTAACACAGCTACCAACCGGGACCAATAAGCGAGCCACTACGAGCCCAAAACAGGGGCAAACAGAATATATATCGCGTCGGAAAACATAGTATAACATTTACGTTCGTTTTAAGTTTTAACGACTCAATTCCCCAAAACTGGTGTATTACTACCCCTATAGTGTGCCCCTAAAGTTTAGAGTGAAAGAGTGGAGGGATGGGGGCGAACGAGTCGAATTACGACGCCAAAAGATGGCGCACCAAAAACAGGGGTGTCCTGTTTTGGTTTGAAAACGAAGAAAATACGGCGATAACAACAACGACAGCAATGAAGGGATGACCGAATATGTACAAGAGAGTCTGGCGGTTTCCTATCATCAAAAAGGAAGCAAAAAGACGAAGAAAAGAGGTAGAAATCGAAGACGATGTCCGTGCCTTGCTCTATTCTATTTCTGTCGTGCGTGTGTATGGTATGAGCACTGAATCTGTATCTTGTTTAGTTAACTTGGCTTAATATACATTAAAGCCCAACTGTATTATAATTAGGTTTAGGAAACCTAATTCCCTTCTCCTTCTCCACATATATATATGGATGTATATGATACATATTGATCATCGAATATTGAGGGAAAAGTGAGAACGTACTAGCTTACAATATCGTAGTTCTTGTATCGTGTGGTTCTGGTGTAAGTGCAACGCTTAGGGCACTACGGTATTATAGCGAATTGACTTCACTTGATATTACGGTTTATTTCCGCAATCTTATTATATTTTAAACTGTCTAATTCCGCATTAAGGTTTGTCTCTTATTCTAATCTTTTACTTACATTTTTCTTGGGTTGTTCTTGTTTAATTAATGCGATTAATTAGTATTTGAACCCTTCAGGTTGGAGTTGGTCGGAAAAGTGATCGAAAAGGGTTGTGTCGCGCCTGAGATAGAGCAATTTAAACTCTAGTTTCCGCGTGTGTTTGAGCGTGGAATTCAGTCTTTATTTTTCTTGTTTTTGTTGTGTTAATAGAGGTAGATCTTTAGCTTGAAAAGGGATCATATAAGAGGGTACATATAGAAGAGGAATGAGGTTTCCTTATTCAGACCCTCGTCCTCCTACAACGCAAACCACTGACGCCATGGTTCTCCCACCTTCTTTCCCTTCCCGGTACTGCGACATCGCTCACACACTCACCTAGCCTGTCCCCTTCTCCACATCCTCCTCCTATTCCTTCTCCTCTTACCACTCATTCTTAAGGAACTCGTCTATCGAACAACACCCGCAAGCCAAATCCTAAGTATGTAAAGGTCGCCCGACTTTCCTCTCCTCAAATTTCACCACGGTATGTGTAAGTCCCGTACATGGTCGTCTCTTAAAAGAGCTTTTTGTTACCTCAAGGGCTCTCTCACTTCTAGTCTTCATCTCCATCGAGCCACTTCTCTCGTGCTTCTTTCTTATGGTGATGCAGATTGGGCCGGTGATAAGGACGATTATGTCTCAACAACTAGCTTCATCGTGTACCTTGGAAACATTTGATCTCGTGGGTTTGTGCAAGCAGCGTGCTCTGGTTTGCTCCTCGATGGAAGCTGAATTTAGGGCTGTAGCCGACACCATGACCGCGCTACTACGGGCGAACTCAGTAATTCAAGAACTAGGCATATTCGTGTTAATAGTCCGCCTATGGTCTACTATTGTGATAATCTTGGTGTTAATCATTATTTGACCAACCTTGTGTTCCACTCTCGCATGAAATATTTAGCCCTTGCTTTTCATTTTGTTCGCGAACAAGTGTAGAAAGGTCTTTTACGAGTTCAACACGTCACGGGGGATGATCAGTTGGTTACTAAAACACTTGTTCATCCACGCCATTATTCCTTGCTACTCAAGATTCGACACCCATGTCGATCGTTCATATTGTGGGGGTATAATGAAGATATTTCCATTTCGTTCTTTATATCTCGTGACTTGTGTACACTATTATTTATCTTCCAAGATATATATAATTTGTCTCTTCTTAGAACTCTAGAGTTTCTATGATTTGTACACTAGATCTACATACTCCATGTATAAATACTCATTCATGTGATTAATACAAGCAAACAGTTCTATTCATATTTCCTACATCATTATTATAGTTGTTCAAACTATAATATATCTTTCCACCTCTTTTTTTTTTTAAATCGTAATTGTCTCTAAATCACTTACAGTAAAGAACATTACTCGGAGAGTATATTATTCTACCATATATTCCTCTGTCAGTTGGTTGTTATATATGTTTGATGTCCCTTTCACATAAAATCCACAAATGATAATTACAGAGACTAGAAGCAGTAATTGATTGGGACAAAGTGAGTTTATTTTTATATTAGGTATTTTTTCGTGTGAATAGTAGTAAGCGCTAAAAAATAGCTTGAGAGCACAATCATAGTTCATTGTGGGCAAAAACTTCTTGTAATCTAAACTTAGTACTAAGAAACTATAGATAGTTAATTATGATGGACACTAGTATTAAGATTAAAGGTCTAACTGCCTTAAAGATTTGCTAGGTTCTTAATTATTGTTTAACTTTAGTCATTGGATAGTGTTAATTTTCTTAGTTTGCACTTATATTTGATCTACTAAGTTAGTATACTAACAAATTAAATAGTTTTAATTTAAAGCATTAAATTTTTGGAAATAGATCTCACACTCAATCCAACTAGCTCTTGTGAATTGGCGATTAAAAGAATAAAATAAAAATATCTCATGTGTACTTTGGGCACATAGAGTCGATGTTCTTAATGCAAACGTTTGTAAATAGAACCTATAAAATACTAATTATTGAAAACCTTTCGTAGTGTAGCTTCATCAAACATAATCATCCTTAATTTTCAACTGTGTAAATTCATGTACTTGATTGTTTTTAATTATATGTCATTTAAGATTGAGACAAAAAAACTCGTATTTAATATTTTTCAAACATTTTTTAGTCGGGCAATGATAATTCATATTGCATATATTGCATTGTCAGCCAAATCATCAGAAAGCATATCAACATCATGACGAGAATTGCTTCCATTCCTCGTTGAATTTTCTTTCTTCTTGAACTTCCTAATTCTTTTATATTTCACCACAAAATAAGTCATAGTACCTAATACCCCCGCCATAATACTCGCTCCCACAACAGTCACAAAAACTGCAGCCCATTTGTTTCTCCGACCAAGAACTATATACGATGAAGAAATGAAGGAGACAGTCGTGCAAATCGAGGCCAACCACATAAGTTTGTTGATCACTTCGACAACCCGTCTCGCTGATTTGGTCTCGCCACGAACCAATGTAATTTGGACGACCACAACCGACAATGACGTAAATAAAGCAATTGCGTTAAATATGAAGAAAACCTTAAACGAGGTGGTGCTGGCAATAACAGCCTCGCCGGTATCCAAATCGCCACCTGGCACAGTAAAAATAGCCGCGAACGCAACAGTGGCAAAAAGTACGGCCACTACTGTGACAGAATTTGTGGCATTGTTAATTCCTTCACGGTGAAGCCGTTTCAATTCCTTTGCAATCCCAGTAACGTTTTGGTTTGTTCTTCGAGCTTGCTCAAGTTGAGAATGTACATTCTTTTGAATTTCTGTAACTGTTTGTCTAAGCTCGTCACGTGGTTGATTCAACTCGTTTGCTTTCACAGCGCCACATCTCGTTAGATTGTCTTTTATTTCCACTATTTCTTCTGATAAAGGTAGAGCTTCTGCGATGTCAAGTGCTGTTTTTCGATCTCTTGTTAATGCATTTACATTGGTATGGGGGAGGAGTAGTAGTTCGTTGACTATCTGACAATAAAATATTGATAATTTTCAAAAAAGATAGAGATTTAGAATTATGTCAAATTTTCAAAAAAAAAAAAAAAACCTACATATCTTATTTTAAATCGTATTCATTTTTCTTAGAGTATATGTTTAGATGATTACCTCCACTCGTTTTTTTCTTGTTGCAACATGTAAAGCAGCGTTTCCAAACTTGTCAAGAAGCATTACCATTGACGGATCTGTACGAATAAGTAATCTAACAACTTCACAACTATGGCCTTTAGCGGCCATATGAAGAGGTGTTTGGCCTTTCTTATCTGTTCTACGAACAAGTTGCGGGTCTTTGTTCAGTAATGCTTTCACAATTTCAACATGCCCTTGTCGAGCTGATAAATGTAAAGCATTCTTCCCATTTGACTTGGGAATTACTAGCATGTCTGAGTCTTTGGACAATAGCAAGTTAACTACATTGACGTGTCCTCGAATAGCTGCGGATATAAGAGGCGTCGTATTGGATTGTGCTACAGTTTTGCTCAAGTTTGGGTCATATTCTAACAATACCTGCACAATGGCTACACATACGTAATCAATATTCCTTTTATTTTAATGATTTTTTCCACTAACAGATGTACATAATTTAAGAATATATAAAATACAAACATACTAAAATGAAAAATAAGATTCATATATTTCAAATGTATTTTGAAAAATACTCGTATCATTCATGTTATATAAAATAATTAAAACTTGAGGAGTATTATAGATTAATCTATACTCCCTCCATTAAAAGCAATTTTTATAGACCCTCTTTTATGAGATAATTAAAATTTGTGGTAACATTGAATTGGATGGGAAAGAAATATTAGATAAGGGTGCCATATTATTAAAAGAGATCTACCTTTTAAGTATTTATGAACATCTGTCCTTATATGCTAAGACATGCCAAGATCAAAAGCTCAATTTTAACCAAACCTCGAATCTTTTTTTATCTTATGTAAGACGCCTTTTATACGTCATTATTTTATCTTCACCTTTTTATGCTAGATCACCTTTTATTCTTGTTGCTCGATTCTGCGAGTACTTAGATTGTTTTTGTTGCACGGATAGAGTCTATGGTTATTTTTATGTCGTTCACCGTTCTTGTTCCTCAATGAGAATTTGGTTAAATTGAACTTGTTTATGGCTTCTTATTGTCGTCATATCATAGAGTTTGGGTGTCTCTTATCATTTCACCTTAGGTGGTTAATTATGTTGATTGGTTGTCAAAGAATTGAGGTTATTATGATATGTTGAATTGACTTGTACGATTATCTTTGTTTAATATCGATATGCTACGACACGTATTATGTTGAAGATGTTACTAATCGATCTAGGATGTCATAATTATGAGTTAAATAGTAAAAGATGGTTCATCATGTTGTCATTGATCGCGATCATGTGTGATTTATTAAAATACAATTGGGGAGCACCTAATTACTCCCTATTGTTTGTGATTTATCTGAAATATTTTCAAGTATGCTTGCTCGAGATGGCGATGAGTGAGGACAAACTAACCACATCCTTAACATGTCAAATTAATTTATGTTATTTTATTTTAATATTTTTGTACGGACAGTTATTCTAGGGTTACCATCTTTAAGACCGTTTCCACATTTTGTCTTCAATTTAGTGACAAACCAAATTTCACGGTAAGTGTTCCATCACAATGGCGATCATTTTTCATATTATTATTCAATTTATTTTCGTTATAAAATTTGGGCTGTTACACTCGACCTAGAGCGAAGCAGATTGCTCCAATCGTGAAACGATTCGCTTCAATCATGAAATAGCTCGCTCTATCACCCATTTGACTCGTCCGTGTTCGTTTGACGAGTAACAAATATTGTGGTGTTTTAGGATTTCACTTAAGGGTGCTTTAATTAATTTTTATGACCTATTAATACCCCCTACACACTCATTCATATCGCCACCTATAATCAATCATCATCTAATATGGTTTTAGTTTCCACATAAAAACTCAACTTTTTCTTAGTTTTTGTTAATCTAATTATTAGTTTAATGCATTTAAATTTCTAATAGGTTTAATTTTGTAGGGAGGCTAAGATTTATATTATCTTAGTGTAATCTTCTTGAACTCTTCTTTCATTTAAATAAATGAGAATTCATTTAGCACAATTCATCTAACACATGGTCACGACGTCAAACAATTTTATTTGTGTATTGTATCCTCTACCCAAGAACAACTTTTGTAGAGATAACAATTACTTATTCAACCTAACCCTCTCCGGGATGTACATTCGTTAATTTTTTTTTCTCTTTTAAAAAAAAATCATCACTACCAATTTACCAAATAAATTAACTATATATCTCTCTCGACTAATTTTAATTTCTTAAATACTCTTATTCAATTAAAATCTAATTAAGTATGTGGGCTGGTCCCCTTTGTTGAAAGGATGACAGGTTTAAGATTTCAGAATGAAATAATAACTATGATTAGGAATAAAATGGATAATAAGTGCCTTACAGTTCTTCCTTGAAAGTTGGATCAGATATTAAGTTTATTAATATCACACCCTCATAACACTTTATAGCATGGAATTCTTCATCTTTAGAACAATTTCCTACTTTGTCTCATAATTTTAGACCTTTTGGGAAACTATTATTCTTAGAAACATGAGTTAGTGCAGACCAGATTTGTATCATCATAGACTGAAATGAGACTGACAAAATTTTAAAAAATGCCAAATGCAACAGGTGTCATAAAAACAGAATAATTACGATGCTAAACAACATATAAAAAGTAAGATAGGAAGTAACATCTCATCATAATTCCAAATAGTATACCACTTGTTTTATGAAAACAACATATTAGTAAAGTAAGTTATGTTGAATAAGCTTATTTTTGCATACACAATTTGTATTATGTTTGAAACAAAAAGGTATAGGACATCAAATAGATATGTTAACCACCATTATTTTTTAATAACACAAATAATACAGCTATAGTAGCATGCAATGGACAACATATTTCATAGTTCGTACCTTCGTGACCTTGGGAAGCAGCAACATGGAGTGCATTAAATCCAATTTGGTTCTTTGCAAAGATTCCATTCAATGTCATATAAGGTAACAACGCCTTTACAATATCAAGATGCCCTTTTTCAGCAGCTCGAAAAAGTGCAGTTTCACCAAGCTCATTAACCTCATTAATAATTGCTAACCTAATATCTGCCAACTCCGCATCAAATTCAACCCCTATAGCAGTACCCATCATCTGCGAATCAATCTCCCTAAGAATTTCCATCACGGCCTCTAAGTCTCCTTTATGCGCAGCCAAGTGCAACTCTGTATCTTTGTGCTTACCGGTTACTTGTTTCACATACATTCGCCTTTGATCAATTCTTTTCCCTGAACCAGATACAGAGAACGACTTACCAGATCCTGATATGATTAATGACTTGCTTGAATTTGACCCGCAAAGAGACTTTGCTGATGTCGACACGGCCAATGCCTTGCCGACATTTGATTTAATCACTTTAGGTGTACATGGTGATGCTCCGTCATCTATGTCGGATAATGATCGAGTGCATATTTTATTAAACGAACGTGTCCCGGCCAATGGTTTTTCAGATTGTGTCATGTTAGACATTTGGTTTGAGTATGGCGCCATAAATTTATTTCCTAAATTTGAAATTGGATTTAGGGGTTCTTGCTTGTCTCCCATCTCCAGATCCCTTTCATTTGAGACATTCACATTTTCTTGGATGATAGTATCCTCCATGTTTAATGTTTACGCACAAATTGTCTCATTCAATTTGTGCATCGTCCTTTTTATTTAAAAGGAAATTAAAGTTTTTGGAAGGAATATGAAGAAGGGAGGTTTCATGTGGCACCAATCTGGGTGAAAGATGAACAATATGACGACCAAGAAAGAAGAAAGAATGTAAACAATACTTTGATTGTTTATTTGTTAGAATGTTTTATATACCAATAATAGAAATTACCCAAACTTTGTATAACATTCAGTTAATCAAATTAAACTGTGTATTGGCAAAATTGACCTTATGTGTCTCAACTATTTTAATTCAAATGATTTAGACTATTTGATCTTCATTCTAACTAATTTTTTTTATTAAAACCTTATAAATAGGGTATGATAAAAAGTAACAGCACCATGACGAATATCATTTTAAAGAGTCACTTTTAATTGGATGTGTATTTTACAAATATTTGTTAGAATGTTTTAATCGAACAAAATGTCACCCATTATATTTGTTTAATCTTTAACTTTGGTATTGGGACTAATGACAAGTCAATGAACTTAATCCTCTTTTATTTTTATGTCAACCGAAACTTTACTGATTTTAATGAATAAAAACGGTCATTTCATAAGATTAAAGCGTTCTTGACATGGAACAAAAATTATCACAATATTTATTAATCTTGATATCCAATCTTCTAAAAATCGTCAATTGTTTCCTAATTCCATTTAAGAATTCATTTTGCCATTTCTTTAAGAATAGTAAAAGAGTTTTACATAATTAAATGGACTATAAGTCAAAAAAAATTAAAATATTATACGCAATTATATTTTAATTATCCGCTTACTACACTTAGTACAATATCACAATGCCTTTTTTTTTTCATTTATGTTTGTTTGTTTTTCACATAAATATATTTTAATTTTAGCGAATCCTTACTTGTTACATACTAATGAAGATTTATATTTTAGATATTTTTGTAGATATCCACTGTTAGGATTTGTAGTTTTATTAATGACAAGCATCTTAAATCGAAATCTTGATTTATTTCATTGCATGTTTTGTAGTTTCTTTGTGTCTTTACTGATTTTAAGAAAGCTCATTGATTAAATAAAGTTCGGATGAAGATGAAGTTTCATGTCAAAAACGTATTACAAAACTAAGTTGAGAGTAGCCATAAAATAAAGTTCTTTGATTAAATAAGGGTATTTTGGTAACTAAACCCATGAAAAAAAAGATACCCCATTTACTTATTTGTATAAAAAGTGTACGTATAAAATAGAGGAAATACTTTTTTTTATAAATCTCTTTTAAAAAAATTCGTTAGGGGATCATATATTTTTGATTTGGAAAGACTAAATATTTGAATTGAGTTGTCACAAATAAATCAAAGCGTACTTCAAAAAAGAAAAATTTTACCTAATTTACTATCTTCAACTATTGTTTATGGATAACAATATTTATCTAGAATTTCCTCATAGTCCTTGATATTAAAAATGATGATTGATTTCAATCTTTGTAAAAGTTTTCAAAAAATTGTATCTTAGTTTACCCACATCTTAACTTCCGAATTCATAAACACGACATCCACGCTATTGTGACTTGTGATGTTAAATTAGTACTCCCTCCATTCAATTTCAATTGAGACGTGATGTCATGACATATTTGCCGATACACATTTTGCAACATTAATATCTTTATTTACACATTATCAACAATTATAAAAGTTTGAAATTAGTATTTTACTCATAAAAATAAATCAAGGGACATATGCCAATATATTTTTTGTACCATAATTAAATACCCCCTTCATTCAACTTCATTAACCTCATGATGTCATGACACATATATATGTCAATGTATTTTTTGCAATATCGATATTATTAATTATACATTGTAAAAAATTATAAAATCTTGATAGTTTTTTTGTATTTATGAAGACGAATCAAACAAGATGACACATTATATATTCGCTTTTATATTGCACCGAAATTAGAATGTGAATTATGTTTTATATTAGAATGCAATTTACGTTTTCTATTAGAATGCGATTTATGTTTTATTATTATGCGATTTATTAGAATGCGATTTATGTTTTATATTAGGCGATGTATATAAATTGGAATTACGAAGAATTTACGTCTTCTCAGAATAAAATAAATTGCATCGATATCAAACAAAAGGCTCAAATTTGCACCAATTGAAAGATTTGGGACTAAATTGCACATAAACCCAAACGTATGGACACAATTTGATACCTTTTCCCATTTCAATTTTAATTACAGTCAATCCACGATACGCGTTCGATTCCAAGTTACTTTCGGACCCGAAACCTTATCCAAAATTTGCATTGCGGTTTAAAACTAAAAACAACCTCACCCATTTCGCTTATTTCACATTCACACTAAAGACACAACTCCTCGAACTCTCTAATTTAGAAAGCAAACAATGCCAACATTGAACCTATTCACAAACGTACCAGTAGATGCTGTAATTGCATCAGACATTCTCAAAGACGCCACCAAAGCCATCTCTAAATCCCTCAGCAAACCCGAATCTGTAATTTACTCTCTATTTTGCTTCGGTTTTTGTTCATCTATTTCTTTACATTTTTGCGTTTTGATAAATCTAAATTATATTTATTACTCTTATACAATGGGCCCACTTCCACTTTTCTGTTGTCGAGTAAATGAGGAAGTGGTATAGACTGTATAGTAGTAGTTTGGTACTTCCCACATTTTCAAAGTAATTTTTCTTTTTTAACTTTTTGTCAGTCTCTAATACGCTGCTTTTAAGCATTTTATATATTGGGTTTTTCTCATATGTATCTCTGTGTTTTAGGCTTTTTCCATGTATAGCCCTTCAAGTTTTAAATTCTCATGTATAACCCTAAACTCTATTACTTCACTTCAAACGTGACTTAATCTCATTTAAACGTTAACCCCCGTTAATTACTTAACTTTGCTTTTGACTATTTTGTTACTCCATGGTTTTGAAAAATCTCCCTATATTTTATGAAAGAAAGTGGTGTACTGATACTCCCTCCTTTCCGAGTCGCACCTATTCTTTGAAATTGCCAAATATTTCATAGTATTTGACCCGTTTTCTAATTAATATTAAAATGGTGATACTAACTATCCACGCAAACCCATCTACATTGTTGATGTAGCAATTCCGGAGAATAGGAGGGAGTATAATTTTCGGTCTCAAAGACGCTACTTTGACCATAATTTTTAGAATTCATATATGACATTCTTTTTGTTTAAATTTAAGTTCTGTGCATGATTTCGTAATTGGAAATGAGAATACGTTAGTATGAAATTACAAGAAAATTATACTGAAAAGAAGGGAGGAACTTTAATGCTTATACCTATCTGTACCTACTTTCCTAACAAAGCGATCCAAATGTAAACGTAAAGAAATGGATGGATTGGAGAGAGTAGTTGTGTTCGAGTTTGTAAGATTGATTTTGTCTAAATATTGAATGGGTGAAGTATGTGATGGTGTTGATAAATGGGGGAGTACCAATGGCGTTCGCTGGAACCGAAGAAGCAGCAGCATATGGGGAATTGATTTCGATTGGCGGACTTGGACCCGGTGCCAATGGCAAAATTAGTGCAACTATTGCAGATATACTTCAAACTAAGCTTTCTATTGACAGCAATAGATTCTACATCAAATTTTACGATGTTCAGGTAACGCTTCTTGGTTGTTTTGCTATTGTTATTGGTCGTTGATTGGATAGGTAAGACGATCTTATGGTATGACGAGGTGTGTTTGAGTGGATTATGGGTTGGTCTAATGGACAGTAGATTCAACATCAAGTTTTATGATGTT
>JAUEKU010138850.1:0-12348 GCA_032274805.1 Gypsophila paniculata
AGGGCTGAAATGAAGTCGCAGTATCTTATGACTCAAGGAATAAGAGCACAAACACAGAAGTTCAAGAAAATAGTGGTAGTAACAGGCCAGGATGATTGGACTGGTATCCGAAGTTTCTGGAACGCTCCACTTCTTAAGGAAACTGAAGGCGTGATAGGAAAGCTTTATGTGACCAAAGACGACAGTGGAATAGAATTCTCGTCTTTAGAGGGGAACGGTGGAATAGAAAGGCGGCCACTGAGTTTAGGTGCTGGAGCAACTGCGAGTTTAGCAGCGTCATTGCTGTTTGGAACGAAAATGAGAGCTGTATATAACTTCATAAGAAAAGAGAGGAGAGGAATTATGCCGTGGTTTGCTTTTGCTGGTTTTGCTACTTGGCTGCAGTATGGTGATGCCATTGTGTCTATTCCTGCTGCGCCTGGTATTGCTCGTTTAGGCCGTGGAATTCAGAGTTTGCAGCGAGCGTCTCAGACAATTAGGCATTCGCAAGAAACCCGGGTTAATGAGCATAAAAATTATGAAAACTTAGCACACTTAAAAGAGTACTAAATACGGACATACGAAAAGGAAACCGAAAATTAAACTAATTTGAGCAGCTTAATAAGCTGCATTGCGTATCTGTAAGTAAATGTGACCCGAGTTTGAAACGGATGGTTAGGCCCCTGTAAATAACCATGGTTCCGCTTATTCATGTCATGTGATCAATCAATAATCGTGTTTTCTTTAAGAATAGTCAAAAGATATTTTGATTTCAAACATATATGAAGTTTAAACTTTGACTAGTAAGTTGGAACTTGGAACTTTGAATAATCAGCAGTTGCTAGTAAGACTGTCTCATAGACTCATACAATAGTGAACAATGAAGAATAGAGTACGTAGTACGTATTATTACATTGAAACAAGCATAATAAAACTCCTTGCCACCCTTTCAAGGAAAACTCATTTTTCAAATGGAAGAATAAAACGTGTTTAACTCAATTACCCTTTACTTAATCTCAACTAGTGTTAAAGAATTACCTTCTCATGTGTTGCTTAGTCCCAATGACCATGGCCGTACATTGTCAGTAACTTTTTTTTTACTACATGCATAAAATAATGAATTTGATAATTCAAAGTTTCAAACCCTAATGTCAACTGTTTAATTCCTATATGAAGAGCACATTTCACTACTTCATTTGCATACTAAAAATAGTAGCTACAAAATATGAGTCAATCAAAGTCAAACATTTTTATCCCTTTGTTCCTTCTTATTATTTCCTCATTTACCTATTTTTGTATAGGAGCATCTTATTCTTGCGTCAAAAGTCAAAAGTCATTTGGGCCACCCACATTCTCTATCGTCTTGGGCCCCTGAAACAAATTGTTGCGATAAATGGGCCGGAGTTAAATGCTCACCTGACGGTCATATTGACGTGTTGACGATTGCTGACGATATTCAAGTCCGTGGGACCATACCGCCTTTCTTAAGTGACCTCACGTCACTCACTCAACTCTTTTTGACCGATCTCCCGAACCTTTCGGGTACCATACCGTCTTCCATAGGTAAACTCACCAAGCTCAATCAACTTTGGATTTCCAAAACCCAAGTGTCAGGCCCAATACCAAATTTCTTGGCCCAACTCAAAGACATTAATGGGCTTGTCCTATGTAACCAACACACCGGCCCAATTCCTCAGTTCATAGGTCAATATAAGAATTTGGTCCTACTTTTCCTTTCTTCCAACAAGCTAACCGGCCCAATACCCAATAGTTTGGGCCAACTTAAGGAGTTAGCTTTCTTGGACCTATCAAACAACAGATTCATAGGCCCAATACCAATGGGCTTAGCCCAACTATCAAAACTAAACAGCCTAAATCTAAGCACAAATGCTCTCTCAGGCCCAATTCCAAATTTTATGGGCCTCTATCCTAGCCTCACTACACTCTCCCTTTCTCAAAATCGATTCGTCGGACCGATACCCGAATCGTTGGGACGGGCGAAATTGACATTTCTTGAGCTCAATGACAATAAACTCACAGGAGACGCGTCATTTTTATTCAGCAAGGACAATCTTGGGCCCGGTGAAATAAAAATAAACAACAATCTTTTAAAGTTTGATTTCTCAAATGTTGAAACACCACCACTATTATGGGCTTTTGATATAAGTCATAATATGATTTATGGATCACTTCCTAAGTGGGTTGGTGAATTCAAACCAAATATGGGCTTTAGTAAGTCTGATTTGTCTAGTATGTTTAGTTACTCATTTGACGTGAGTTATAATCAACTTTGTGGACCGATACCAAGCGGTCAAGTATTCAAGGATGCAAGTATTTTTGGTCACAATAAGTGTCTTTGTGGCGGGCCGTTACCTGCCTGCAAGTAGACCTGTTAAACGAATCAGACAATCCGTAGTTTAGTAAGTTTTTAGAAAATTAGATTGGTATTAGTATTTTGTGCCTCGTTTTAAGTAATGTCAAATGTTATGTAGTAGTAGTAGTATGTTACTCCATAAGTGTATTAGTGTTACTTTATCTTTTGAGTGGATTTCACAAGTACTTGTGTGTAATGAGAAAGTTGAGCCTTTTTTTCATAAAGAAATGTTTTAGTTCATCGGGTTATTGTCTCGTTTTCACACTTAAGTTAGTAGATAAAGAGAAGTTCAACGACAATAATTAAAGAGACATACAACTCTTCTCAATTGAACGAATACTTAAGACGATTATTAGTATATGAAAACATCGGTACATGTTTATAACTCACTCAATGTTCCGACCCAATAAACCTATTGTACAATGTCTAAACTTTTGACATTACATTGTATAGGGGTTAAACCCATTTGAGACGTCGACCATTTGATATCGGACCAAATAGCTGATTATGAGCGATACCAACAAATTAAATGTTTCCGAATTGTCATGTAAGGAGTACTCCATATAAACTTGGTGCTAAATCCACATTTGTGAGATCGAACTTGAATCGATTGTTGAATTATTGCTAATATCGACCTCGACCACGTCCTTGTTTTTTTTATGGAACAAATACGAACCATCTCCCGTGAGCTTACTATTAATGAGCCCTATATCATTAATGTAGGCACGCCCAAGGGACGTAGGGACCGGTCCACTTAATTGATCGTTGTCGAGAGTGAGTAACGTGAGCTCGGTGAGCAAACCTAGAGATGCCGGTATGTTACCGGACAATTTGTTGTTGTGGAGAATAAGAGTATGAAGATCAACTAGTTGTTGCCCTATGAAATCCGGGATTGGGCCGGACAAGCGATTTCCACTCAGGTAGAGTAATTGTAGATTCGTTAGTCGGCCCAATCCTGAAGGAAGTGGGCCGGTTAACTTATTATTAGACAAGTCTAGGTGAGTCAGGGTGGTTAGGTTGTATACAAAATCGGGTATTACCTCAAGATTGGCTTGTGAAATAACAAGCATATTAAGGTTCGTGAGACGACCTAGTGAGTTGGGTAAAGGACCAGATATACTAACATTGTCAAAATAAAACGAAGTAAGTTGACTTAAATTACCAATATACGACGGGATAGGGTCGGTCAGGTTGGGCATATTCATAAAGAATAGTTCAGAAAGGGCAGGTAGAAGATCCAAAAACGGTGGAATAACATAAATGTCACCGTTGTTATAAAAGCTCAACGACGTGACGCGGCCGTGCTCGTTGCATTCGACAAAATTCCATAATTGGAGCGGCCCGCCGCAGTCGTTGCTAAGATTCCAGGATGCGAGTGAGGGAGGGTTGTGCAAGTGGTGTTTTATAAGTAGGAGGACTTTTTTGTCATGTGGGTGACAAATATCAAACAAATTTTGAGATTTTGAGATTTCGGAAAAATGAACAATTAATAGAACTAGTATAAGAGAAAGTGGCAACTTTGACGTTGTCATTATGTTTATGTTACATTTGAGTCTATATCGGCCGTTTATATAGAAAATAATTAGAAATTTTGGACGAAATTGAGTATTTTTATGAAGACAAGTAGTGATTATTAAAGAGAAAAAATCCAAAATCACATGCCTTGCGATAGTGTAGTTTGTAAACTCACCGTAATCTCTCTATTAGATATTTTTTATCGTTTGACTTTTCGATGTACTAGTAGAATATTCTCTTTGTTTCAGTCAATTATCAACGTTTGATATTTGATAATTTATACATATAATTAATTCTTACTCCCTCTGTCCCGGTCATTTGTTTACACTTTCCATTTATGGGTGTACAAGTCAATTGTTTACACTTTCTATATTTGGTAACTTTATTTGAGTAAAAGACTATTATACCCCTATTTTTACCTACTCTACAACTCCTTTGACCCCACCACATACACTCTCTTCTACTTTCAACAATAAAATATGCTTTAATATAAGGGATAAATTAGACATTTTATTACTTACCCTATTTTTTGTGCTAAAAACAAGTGTTAACATTTCACTGAGACGGAGGGAGTATATTTTTGCGGATTATACAATTTTAAAATAGTATAATGCACAGGTAACTTGTAAGCATTTTATAATAACTTCTATGTATTAGATCCCTTTATATTTGTTTTGATAATCCTTCATTTCTTGCATTTTTTTAAATCAAAACTGAAATGTTAAAATCCTTCATTTCCCTTTATATGTACATGTAACTTGTAAGCATTTTATAATGATTGGAACGGTAGGAGTATTACAATTTTTTTTTTTTTTTGGATTATTAAGAGAGTAAATTGGAATATTAAGATAACAATTGGAAGTATTCAAGTATATGACACTAGTAGCGCTAACAGAAGATATATAACAATTAGAGGTGAGCAAAACCGTATATCTGATACGATTTTGAAAATCATATCGAGTATACGGTTTTAAAAATGAAAATTTTTCAATGCAGATACGATACGGTTTTTTCCGTGTATACGAAAATCACATATACAGTTTAATTGTATACACGGATTCTGTATATATGATATACAGTTTTACTTCTTTTTTTTCGAACGGTACTTTGGGATTTAGGTTTTGCGTGGTATAGGATCTTGATGAAGTTTCAAATTTAGGGTGTAAAATTGAAGGTGAGTGGTGTGATTTTGAATTTTGAGCTACAATTTGTAAGTATGTGTTTATTTAGCGTCATTATGTGGCGATGTCTGAGTAATCAATTAGTGAAAAATATCATTTTTTTAAAAACCGTATCGTATCCGGATATACGGTTTTCAAATTTTGCCGATACGGATACGATACGGTTTTTTTTTATCATTTTTTTAAAACCGTATCGTATATACGGAAATTTCGTATATACATATTTTTTTAAAATTCGTATCGTATATCATATCGTATCTGTATATTAAAACAATAACGTATATTTTTGTTCACCCCTAATAATAACAATTGGATTGTCGATACGGGAACAGAAAATCAACTTGAGTCACGGTATATAGTGCCTAAGGACATCCCAAGTTACAATTCTTTTAATTGGGTTATTCTTTTGTAAAATCACTTTACTCGTATTAAATTGCAATATTTTATCGTAGTATATTTTTAATGATAATTGTTTTAGTATGTACTATCAATGATCATTTTTGAATTCCTGTTACCAATTACTTTATATTATAAAAACGTCTTAAAGTTATTCATTATAAAATTGCAGTACAAATTACATCGCATTTGCATAATTCAAAATCACTAGCAACAAAGGACAAATGAAGTACTACATTTTTTTGGGGCCTAATAAGCCTAAGGGCAATACAATACATAGGGGATCGGGAAGATATCAGTCAGTGATTTATCATCACATCATTTCCATCTTAACCACTAAACTATAATATTCGATAGCAGTAACATTAATTAAAGCACACAATTACACAAGTACACAACCAATGACAATAAACATAAAAAAAAATGTCCCAAAATCAACTATTTGCAAGCATGTAATGGGCCACCACAAAGGCACTTATTGTGACTAAAAATGATTGGATCAACCCTCTTGAAACGTCGACCATTAGGTATCGGGCCACAAAGCTGATTATAGCTCACGTCAACATATTCTATCCTCATTTGCCCAAAACGTTTTGGAAGTGACCCATATATCATGTTATGACTTACATTAAACCCCACTAAAGTTCGGCTCAAATCAACATGTGTGAAATCAAATTTAAGAAGGTTGTAATCAATGTGAATATCAATAATGTTTTTATTAGACTTGTCAAACAAAAATGATGCGTCACCAATGAGTTTATTGTGAGATAGTCCGACCATCGCTAATTCACTACGGGCCAATGACTTTGGAATTTGCCCCGTTAATAGATTATTGGACACTTCCAGGGTTGTGAGGTCCGACATGTGGCCCAAATAATCTGGTATTGGGCCTGTTAGAGTGTTCGATGAAAAATCGATCGTGTTTAGCTTTTTGAGTTGGGCTAGAAACTCGGGTATTGGGCCGGATAGTTTGTTTGAGCTCAGTTGAAGGTAGGTTAGATTTTTTAGTTGGGCTAAGGCGGTAGGGACCGGACCAGTGAGCCCATTTTTAGATAGGTCGAGGTAAGTCAAACTCTTAAATCGGCCCAAGAAGTTAGGAATTGGGCCGGTGAGTTTGTTGGAGGACAAATCGAGTTGGACCAAGTTAGTGAGTTGGGCCAAGAAGCCAGGGATTGGGCCGGTTATTTTGGTCCCAGAGACGGTGAAAGCCGTGAGGTTGGTAAGACTGCGAATGTATTTGGGTATTGGGCCTGAAAGATTGGGAACGTTTATAAAGTGAAGACTAGTAAGCCAATGAAGTTGGTCGAGGAAGGGTGGAATTGGGCCGTGAACATCAAGAGCATCAATGATGCTAACAGAAGTCACATGGCCTTGATCATTGCTGCACTGAATGTCTTTCCAACTTGAGCAATCCGTGTTTGGATCCCATGAATAAAGTGAAGGAGGGTTTCCGAGTTTCATTTTTATGTTAAGGAGAACTCTTTTGTCATCTTGATGACAAAATTCAGGGAGACCTTGAGACCGTGAAATATCGAAAATTTGTGAGACGAGAAGGCTGAAAAGAAAGAGGGAGTACAACTTTGATTGACTCATTTTTGTGGCTTCTATGAAAGACTATTGAGTAAGACTTAACGAAGTGTTTGTGTAATGAAGGTAAGATAGTGAGCTCATTTTTATAGACTAGGATTATAATGTACGGAAGACATTGATTTCAACAAATAATATTAAAACAACAAAATACGATTAATAAAATGCATTAATGCACGTGATTATTGCAGAAAGAGATGTGGGTCATTTGCAGCGCATTAATTAGCATACGACTAAGTCTTGTGTACGACCGTCATACGCGTACGCCGGATTTTTCGTGACATAAAGTACCTATTTTAAGAGTTTAGTTATATAGTACTTTAAAACTTAAGGTACTCACTTTAACAACATCTCTTAACCTGGTCACATTAAATATTAAAATAGTTACTTTAACCCTTAAAGTGGGTACTTTGTGTGACGCAGAATCCGTTTTACGCGTACGACGATCTCATATGAGTATAGTTTAGAACCCATTAAATACGTTGAGATCCAAGTTTTTTCTTAAAAGAAAATTTCTTAGGTGCACCGGGAGGGCCATGTCATGGTCCTCCCTAGCCAATCAAATTACTTAAATCTCATAAGTGGGGTCAAATTTTTCATAAAATATCTAATTAAAATACTTCAACTAATCAAGTGCGATATCTTATGAAAAACTTGATCACTACTACAAAATCAATCTCTAGCAACGCTACAAAAATGTTGCAAAAAATCTAATAAATGTTGTTTTAAGGTTTTAGCAACATTTTTCATTTCGCTGCCTAAAGCCTTGTTGCATTAGCTTAATGCAACATTTTTTGCAACATTTTTCTATTTAATGCAACATTTATAAAAAGCGTTGCACCTTTGTTACTTCATGCAACACTTTTTTTTAACACCAAAAGCAACACTTTTAAAAGACTTTAGCAACACTTCAACTAATCAAGTGCAATACTTCTATATACTATTGCAACTTTTATGATAACTAAGTGGCAACACTCTTGATACACTGTAGCAACACTTTTTTTAATTCATAGAATGACACCTCCATTTAAGCAACACTTTAAAAGCAACACTTGATAATTAAAACGTAACATCTTCCATTGCCATAATTTTCTAGCCCTATGCCGAAATTACTAATAAATAATTTCATCACATAAATCAACTTGACTTGATAATGCATCACTAATTGATAATCAAACAAATAATCTATTACGGAGTACAACATTATTCATATCAATAGTACATTATATCAAATGTCTTGACCAAAAGAAAAGATAAGTATATGACATTTAATATCTTCCTCGGGATCAAATTCATGTGGTCACAAGACCCAAAAGCTAATTTTGGCATTAGCATATAGCCACAAACCATGCATGTGGTGCATTCGTTTTAAAAGTGTTCATTACTTCCCTAGCTACGAAGTTTGAAGTAAGAAAAGGTCGTTGATGCCGTCATCATCCCAATCGCCTTCCTATTACTGCGTCACCTTCTAGCCTTCTTCCTTGCCTTCTCATTCTGCATATGAACACACTAATTAAAAGATATGAGATAAAGATAATCTACTATATAAACATTGGTGAAGCACATAGAATTAGTCAACATCTAACTTCAGGAAAAGAACGTTCAGACTTCAAATTCAATTAGTCTCTTATTGCCCTTCACCTTTTTTAGACAATGTTCGAATGAATCTAATTAATCATATGACCTTGTTATTGTAGAGTGGTCGACAAGGTTAACCACATCACATAAATGTCGAGTTAGCATAAGCTCCTACATGTAGTAATATGAAGATTAAGCTAAATGAAAACAATCTAATTATAACAAAGCTAAGAAAGTGGCGTAGCCTAAATCATGAATAAGATAAGTACAAGACAAGTAATGATTGGAATATAAGAAATATGGATATTAGGCTAAAATTGTAGATGAGAGTAAAGCATCATGAAATGAGAAAAAGGCATAGATAAAGGGGAGTGATAATGTAAACAAAACTTGATTATAACAATTAATAAAGTCACTAGTAAGGAACTTACAATAGTACTCCATTTGTTCTAATCATTTGTTAACATTTCCATTTACGGTTGTACAAATCAATAGTTAACATTTTCCATATTTTGGTGGCCTTATTTGTGTACAAGTCTATTATACCCTTATCTCCAAATATTCTACAACTCAATTGACCCATAATATACCATCGCTCCGACTTTCAACAATAAAATGTATGGTAATACAATGGGTAAATTGGACATTTAATTACTTGCCTTATTTTTGTGCAAAAAGAAAATGTTAACATTTGAGTGAGACGGAGGGAGTCTATCTTACGATGAGCATTGTTTAGAAACATCGGGAGGTGGCTTAGATGGACATCATATTCGCCCTGAACAACAGCCTTAAAAAATGATGCAATCACGAGTTCTAACTCCATTTTCAAAATGAGGCCGCGTTTGGCAAAATATATACTTATCATAAAATATATATTTATAGGCCGCGTTTGGCAAAATTAGCTGAAAAGGTAGCTGAAAACTGAAAAGATAGCTAAAATTTGAAAAGACAGCTGAAATAAAAAAAGTAGCTGAAAACGAAAACCTAATAAGTTAGCTGATTATTATTATAATGTTTGGTAAAATAAACTGAAAAGGTAACTGATATTGTGTAAAATGACGTAAAAGGACGATCTTATAATAAAATTACTCCAATAGATTAGTTAAGGGTAAAATGGTAAAACAATCTATTTCAGCTACCTGAAATTTTAATAAGCTACCTGCAGTAGCTTATTATTTCAACTCCCTGAAATTTTTTTCAGTCACTCTTACCAATCACTTCTAGAAAAAAAAAATTAGCTGAAATTGTGGTCAAACCAAATAGTTGGTCAAATAAGCTAGCTGAAATGACGCGCCAAACAGAGCCATAGAATGACGTGTTTATATACTTCGGACAAGAATTATTATTGACGTAATTGTATATATTACGATTCTGTATTCTGAACTTGATTTTCATTTATCTAATTTAGTTTAATTCAATTCAAATAAGTTAAAAAATCAGCTCTTTCGAAAAATAATTTTATTTTTACTTTAATTTAGTTAAAGTCAATTCATTTCAGTTCAATTTTACAAAGTATTATGATTATCGCTAAATAGATTATCTACTTAAGAGGAGGATTTTTTTTTTCACTCTTCCGTTACTATTCTCAAAATTTCGTTAATTGAGTTTTATAAGGTATGCGTGGTGGACTGGTGGCCATTGTTTAAAGGTCCATAAATGAACATGTTGAAGTTTTCCCATGTGTGTGTAGGGAGTTAGGGACACCAAAATCTCACATTAACGGATTAATAACGAGAGAGATATTTATAAGTTACTGGATTAGTGCTTCTATCACCAATTGGTTTTATGATGAAACCTCACTTGCTTGTGGATTTGTCCGTCTTACTTGTTTTATAAACCCGTTATGGAGAACTCAATGTAACATAAATTAAAAGAAGTAAAAAAGCACATAGGCCAAGAAATTTGAAGTACACTAACTAGATACTCCCTCCGTCCCGGTGAATACGTTACTATTTCCATTTTGGGTGTTTCAGTTAATATGTTACTATTTTCATTTTTAGTAAGTTTTTGTATGTAAAAAGTGATTTGTAAATGGATTGAATAATCATATTTTATTGTTGTATTAGACAACCACTCGCATTTTCTTAATTTTTGTGTTAAAAGTAATAGTAACGTATTGACTATGATGGAGGGAGTAATACAATGAAACTGATGCAACTTATAAGCTTAGTTTCTGTGATCTGCATCACTTGTGAAACTGCGGCACAATATGTATCGATTTAACAAGAGACGTACTTGTTAGAAAAATCATAACAAGTACATTAATGTACAAAATCAACAAAAATGAACATAAAACATGATTCCACAAATCAATTGCAAGCATGTAATGGGCCACCACAAAGGCACTTATTGTGACTAAAAACAATTGGATTAACACTCTTGAAACGTCGACCATTAGGTATCGGTCCACAAAGTTGATTATAACTCACGTCGACTACATCGACCAACAATTGCCCGAAACGTTTCGGAAGTGACCCATAAATCATGTTATGGCTCACATTAAAGGCCAGCAACGTTCGACTCAAATCCACATTTGTAAAATCAAACTTGAAAAAGTTGTAATCGATTTGAACGTTAATGATGTTTTGATTAACTATATCAAACAAAAATGACGCATCACCACTTAGTTTGTTGTGAGAAAGTGAAAGAAATACCAAGTTACCAAAGCCCAATGACTTTGGGATAGGCCCAACTAATTGGTTATTGGACAATACTAGGGTTGTGAGGAGGGCCTTGTGGCCCAAGTATTCTGGTATTGGGCCCGTTAGTGAATTTGATGACAAATCTATTGTGCTTAGGTATATGATGTGGGCTAAAGAATCGGGTATTGGGCCGGATAGTTTGTTTGAGCTTAGTTTAAGGAAGGTAAGATCTTTTAGTTGGGCTAATAGAGTAGGAACCGGACCGGTGAGCCCATTGTTAGATAGGTCGAGGTAAGTTAAACTCGTAAGTCGGCCCAATATCTTAGGAATTGGGCCGGTGAGTCTGTTAGACGATAGATCGAGTTGGAACATTTTAGTGAGCCGGGACAAGAAGCCGGGGATTGGACCGGTTATATTGGTCCCGGAGATGGTGAGGGTTATGACGTTGGTAAGGCTGCGAAAGTATTCCGGTATTGGGCCAGAAAGGTTGGGGACGTTTGTAAAGTGAATATCATTAAGCCAATGAAGCTTGTTGAGATAGGGTGGAATTGGGCCGTGAACGTCAAGAGCATCATTGATGCTAACGGAAGTCACATGGCCTTGATCATTTCCGCAATAAATGCCCTTCCAATTTGCGCAATCTGTATTTGGATCCCATGAAACAAGTGAAGGAGGGTTACAGAGTTTCTTTTTGATGTTAAGGAGAACTCTTTTGTCATATGGATGACAAAAGTCGGAAACACCTTGAGACTTAGAGGTGTAAAATATATGTGAGACGAGAAGGATGGATAAATGGAGCAAATGATAAAAGTTTGATTGACTCATTTTTTTATATAGTAGACGACTTCACTAATTGTTTGTACAAATGAAGGTGAACACAGTGAGCTAGTTTTATAGACGAGGTTACGTTGATTTCTACAAAGAACTCCAAAAAAATAGATGAGGAGTAATGTAATGCATTAATGCACGTGATCTAGTGTATCAGAGAAGGAAATAAGGTCATTTGGACTTTTGAGCGTATTAATTAAAAGCAGCATCCTGATTGACTTTTAAATAGGCCTTGACAAATAACTTGAGATCCAAACTTTTCTTAAAA
>JAUEKU010138961.1:0-21244 GCA_032274805.1 Gypsophila paniculata
GACGCATATAGACCTCTTCCTCCAAGTCACCATGAAGGAAAGCATTATGGACATCCATTTGATGGAGTGCCCAGTTCTTGGCCGCTGCGACAGCAAGAAAAGTACGTACGGTGGTCATTTTGGCAACCGGAGCAAACGTCTCATCATAATCAACCCCTTCCATCTGATGGTTACCAAAAACAACAAGTCGAGCTTTTAAACTCTCAATAGTGAAGTCAGATTTATATTTGATTTTGTACAACCACTGACTACCCAAGGCTTTCTTTCCTGGCGGAAGCGGCTCCAGGGTCCACGTGCCATTGGATTCAAGTGCATTCATCTCCGCCGCCATAGCAGCTCGCCAACCTGCATCCTTAACAGCCTCTTTAAAAGTACGGGGCTCGGTGTGAGTAGTAATAGTAGCCAAGAATTTACAATGCTCATCAGAGAAGCGTGCACAAGTAACATAAGAGGCTATGGGATATGGCGTACCTGAGGGTGGTGAGCAAGCAGCGACATGACCAACGCTAGACGGGCTATTACCTTTCTGGATTGTCCCAACAACGTAATCAGTGAGGGCAGTGGACGGGAACTTGCGACGATGGCCACGGCCCAACTCAGGTGCAACGTCAGCCTCGGTGGAAGTGGAGACAACCGTGTCTGCCGAGTCAGTTAAAGGGGCAGTAGTACGCGGTGGGGTCTCTATCAGAGGAGGTAACGATGAGCCAGGAGTAGTGGCAGCGGAAGCATCATTATCACAAAACCAAACAGAAGCATCCAAATCCCCCCTGGAGCTTCATCTGTACGTGTTGAAGACATCTTCATAAAATTTTACATCACGAGACACAAAAAATTCTTCTCAGTCAAGGTCAAACAAGTACCATCCTTTTTTCCCATACGGGTAGCCCATAAAAACACACTTTCGAGAACGACTTGCGAACTTGTCACTTTTAGCCTATTGGTTATGAGCAAAACAAAGAGATCCAAAAACATGTAATTCGTCAAAGGACGGGGCGAGCCAAAGAGCACCTCAAAAGGAGTTTTGCCATTCAGAACGAGGGAAGGGGTACGATTAATTAGATGTACTGCTGCAAGCGCACATTCACCCCAAAATTTAATTGGTAAGCCAGCATGAAATCGTAAAGCACGAGCAACATTAAGGATGTGTTGGTGCTTACGTTCCACGCAACCATTTTGCTGCGGGGTGCCAACACAAGAGGTCTGAAACAAGATACCAGTAGCACGAAAATAGGACTTAAGGCAATTAAACTCCGTACCATTATCAGTATTCAGTGCACACGGTTTTAATAATGGTGGAAAATTGATTATTAATCATGGCAACAAAATTCATAAAGGACCCAAAAACCTCTGTTTTGGAATTCAATAAAAAAATCCAAACCGCACGAGAGAAATCATCCACGAGCGTTAAAAAATAACGACCACCACTAGATGCAGGTGGATCATAAGGTTCCCAAAGGTCACAATGTACAAGTTCAAACGGTCGAGTACTATGACTAGAACTTAAAGAAAAACTATTCCGAGCATGCTTTGCTCGATGACACACTTCATAAGGCGAAGGTAGATGTCCGATGTTGGTTGTAAGAAAAGGAGGTAATTTTACGACTTTTTCCGAAGGATGACCAAGCCGATAATGCCATAACGTCAAAACCGAGCTTGCAGAGCCAGCCCCAATCGAACCGACAACACGACTTAGCTCACAATGAAGGTAATATAGCCTAAGCGGTCACCCGTGCCAATCACCATTCTCGTAAGTAGGACCTGTATAACACATGAATGAGAGTTAGTAATGAGTTCATAGGGTATAGCATCACTGATCGAGTTGAGACGCATAGATTAAATTGCAAGTCAACTGAGGGACATATAGCACGCGATCAAGAGTAAGAGACGAGTTGAAAGAAACCCGACCAACACGAGTCGCAAGGACCTGTTGGCCATCCGGGAGACCTAATGGACAAGCAGGGATATCGTGCACGTCAACAAGAGCGTGGAGGTTCCCTGTGACATGATGAGAACACCCCGTATCAAAAATACACTTACCGGATCGAGTATGTGAGGGCGTGCCATACACTGTGCCAGGACCAGCTGCAGTTTCAGCAGCCGACGACGTCGAGACATCAACCAAATTCGCGCGACCAGTAGCAGTATTTGGACCCCGAGCATTGTTGTTCCCACGCCCACGCCCTCCTTTACCAGGTGGTTTTGCACCTTTGAGTTCATACCACCAGTCGGGTATCTCGTCTAGCAAGTCAAAGCACATGGATACGTCATGTCCCATTTTTTTACAATGAGAACAGACGGGCTTTTGTTTATCAGCCATGGTAAGGAACGAGGAGGCGCGGGTAGAAGTCGTGGAAGAGGAGCGAACAGAGAAACCAGTCACTTCAGTAACGGGCTCTTTAGACCGATCCATGACCCGCACTTGTTCTTCTTGAGAGATGGTCTGAAAAACACGATTTAAAGTGGGTAGAGTAACTTGGGAGAGCAAAACAGAGCAAACATTTCCGTACATGCTGGATTGGAGACCGAGTAAGAATTTGTGAACACGATCGGAATCACGTCGATCAACATGTTTTTTGCCAACGTCACATTCACATTTACCACAAGTACACGAGATGAGAGGCTCATGTTTGTCAAGCTCGTCCCAAATCATGCTCAATTTGCCAAAATAAACCGCGACGGACATAAAGGCAGATTGAGAACAATCATGAAGATCAGATTTTAGTTGTTGAATTCGAGGACTGTTGACGATGTTAAACCGTTCATAAAGATCATCTCATAATCTCTTGGGATCCTCATATCGAGGATGCAGGGATTTGACCTCGGGATCGATGGTATTCGTCAGCCAGGAGACAAGCATGGAAGTAACCGTCTCCCAATTAATCCTCTTTGGTGGCTGGCGGAGTAGGTGACTTGATAGTGCCATCCAAGAAGCCAAATTTACGACGAGCGCGGAGAGCAAGACGCACAGAGTGAGCCCATTCATCATAATTATTCAACCGGAGGCGAATAGGAGTAATCGATTCACCGAGACGATCAGTGACGGTATAGAAAGGAGAAGAAGGATCGAGTTTGGTAGAAGGCGATACCTCCTCCTTATCGCCAGACATGTGTTATTGGGGATTGACAATTAGGGGTTTTTTTGTTTTTATTGATTTATTTATTTATTTGGTTTTTATGTAGCCTGATACCATATTACGATAATAATCTCCTGCCTTTCATAAATTATTGGTAAAGTATATATACAGAATAGAATGGGCTGAGCCCAATATTAGCATGGACTATTAATAAGTCTTGTCTAATTTTTTTTTTTTTAAATTTTATGATCGACAATAATTAAAATACATATTAAATTGACAGTTAGAGAAAAAAAATGATTTTTGCATTTTATTATAAAAAAAATTATGTTATTTTTATGAACTTTTATGTCGTGGAGTTGAGAAAAGGCGTTGAGCAAATAAAGTACGGTTGAAATTCTTTATTATTTTTTTTTTCCTAAACTTAATTTGGGTGTAGAGTTTGCAGTCGCAAGATAGTCGCTAGTATTAATGTGTGCATTTTTTTATGACTAGAATTGCCAATTGATCTATGTCGGATCGGGTGAAACTTCATCTGCATCCATCCACCACATAAAAAATTTCATCTGTCATCCATCCATCATCTGTGGATGAAACGGGTGGATCGGGTGATAAACGGGTGATGAGTTAATATGTATACTAGTTTTGGTGCCCGGGCCGCGCCCGGGCGACCTATTTGTACTTTTAATAGTATTTTTTCACAATGTTTTATCAATTAGAAAATTTTAAAAATGTTACTCGTAATATCTCAATTTTCTTATAGTTATTTTTTATGTGATATCATTGTTAATTCTCATATAAGTAAAAGTTTTGAAAAGGTATGCCTAAAACAGAATAAAAAAAAATTAAATGATAAAAGTACTTCAATAATTGTTAGTGGATGAGTCGTTTGAAAAAAAGGTGATAAAAAATTAAATATTTTTATATATTTAGAAATTTTGGGGTAATCTCATATTGAGACTGTTCCATATTAAAATATACGCCATCTCTTTTAATCATTTGTTTACCTTTTTTATTTTGTGATGGAACTAACATAAATGCACTGTTTTCTTTATACAAAACTAAAATTTATTCCAATTATCATTCAAAATTAAGGAAAAATTGATCTTCTTCCATATCAATATTCCTTTTGATCAGATTATATTATTATACAAAAAAAACATCAATTTGTGCTCAATACCAAAATAGAAAGGTAAACAAATGACTGAGACAGATAGAGTATATATTAAGGATAAAATTTTATATTATGTACGAAGTACAAAGTAATCGAAAATCTCTTAAATGCAGGTTTGTGTATAGTATGTTCAAAATTTAATCTATTAGTTACGTAGTTGATCAAAATATAGATATATAATTTCGTAAGCTTACTTTTACCAAGATTAATGATAACATCTACATAGCTTAATTATAACTTCAATTGATTAGAATCATAAGTGCAAAGTTCAAGATCAATAATCCTCCTTGACACTTCCCCTTTCAAACTGATTATTGTTTATAATTTTCCAAATTTTTTATTTTACCAATGACATTTGCATAATACATTAAAAGAATTTAAAATTCAAAGAAGTATTTAATTATTAGTAAGTAAACAACACTTTGCTTTATAAGTTTTTTTAGTAAAACAATTGTATGTATTAATAACTTTTAGCAAACCTGTGAGCTGAAAGTCATTATTATCTGCACGAAACTTGATAACGTCACAAGAAGTTAGGCAGAAAATTTGTTGGGCACCTCTTAAATCATCTTTTTATTAATAGATGCGTTAATGTGGTTTCCTTGTAATCATTAATAAAAAACCAATTTATATTACAATTTGAGTGAATTATGTACTTACTTTTTCACAACAACTATCAAGTCAATACCCAAGAAATAGTTCTTTTTCCACATTATGTCACTACTACAAAAACAAGCAATTAAAACGGTTAAAAACTGAGGAAAAAAAACAACATCATATAATTAACACTATAATAAAACAATTCATATAATTAAAATTATAATAAAATAATTCTTATAAAGAAAACTGAGAAAAAACAAAACAACTTCATATAATTAACACAATAAGAAAATAATTCTTAATAAAACCATACATATTAAATTGTATGGCAATTTCAATTGTCCCATATAGTAACTTAACAAAGTTTCTTAACTTCTCATGATTATCCATGTATGCAATATAAGCTTAATCAAAACCATAATCTAATCATAAAAAAAAATACTTAATCAAAACAATAATCTAATCAATTCAAAATAAAAAACAAAAAATACTTAATTGAAATACAATCAAAACCATAATTTATCAATACAAAAAACAAAAAATACTTTATTGTATAGTTAACAAAAAATACAACATTAGGTATTTCAATTTATTGTATTCATAATTTCATAACAAACAAACGAAGAAAACCACATTCATAACCCTATATAGGACGAAATTATTTCGAAAAATCGAAAAAAACGAATTCCAACACAATTATAATCGAAATTATGAAAAAAATAATACAATAAATCAATAAACCTAAATTGTAATCGAAAAAACCACATTCATAACCTATTAGGACGAAAATTATAAAAAAAACGAAGAAAAAAAACGAAAAAAAAAACGTAATTAAAACAAAAAAAAGCGAAAAAAATTAACATAGTTTGCACTTACCCAAATTGTAATCGAAAATTTAATTGTTATTTTTGATGAAGTCGAAGATTATTCAGGGCGAAATAAGATGGAGATTTTGTAGTTTTTTTAATACGAATTAGGGCTAATTGGGTTTTTGTATTTAGCATAAGTCAGTATATTTCGAAAAGGAGGGGGTTAATAGAATTCTAAAGGTTTAATTTAAACTAAAGTTTTAACAACGGTTAATTAAATAAACTCGTTGTTAAAAGTCCAATTTATAATTACCTTTACCCGTTAAAAGTCCAAGTTATAATTATCTTTACCGTTACTAATTCTTATATTTACAACGGTTTTTTTTACAAAACCGTTATTAATTCGCATATTTACAACGTTTTTTTTACAAAACCGTTATTAATTCTTATATTTACAACGATTTTTTACAAAATCGTTATTAATTGTAATGCTAAGATTGATATAAAATGAATTACATAAATTTAAAGAGAACGGGTTTAATTATAACAAAACCCTTGTTATTTGTAATCAAAGTGGTTTGCTTATTAAACCGTTATTAAAAGTCCTCATTATCAATTATGAATTATTTTGGCGCCCAAAGAAACGATAACGGTTTTTATTAAGTTGTTGTGTATTGTACATATTACAACGACTTCTCTAAAATGCGTTGTTAATTTTCCATTGTCTTTGCCTTGATTTTTAGTAGTATGTTTAGCTACATTCTCATAACTCGTACTTTTAATTTTCAATCTTGTTTATTCTTGGTTAGGTCTTGAATAATGTCATATTCGGACAAATCTTGTAATTTTCTTGACCTATAAATCATAATTAAACCCTTTATACAACGATACTTAAAGAAATTATGCACACTTTTATTCCTCTTCGTACCTTTTTTGAGGATAATAGTCATATTATTTGTTTTGACGAACATAATATCTATCTTTTAGAGTTTATATAGTCGAAAATAAGTAAATTATTTGAATATTCTTTTAATATCATTTGTTGTAAATTTTTTTCACTATTTCCAAAATTGATATTTTATATTTTTGTGTCCCGCTGGTTAAATATAAAAATAACCTGGATTGTTAGTATAAAAATTGTCAAAATATTATAAACCTAAATAGTATAAATATTTTAGTATCTCCATAGTATTTGACTGTTTTCATGATTATTTTAACACTACAAAAAACTGACAATTTTGCTTGGTATTTTGCGACGGAAAATATATTCTGTCGCATAAGACGTTGTTTTGCGACGGATGAGATAACCGTCGCTAGTCGCAAAAAACCATTTTGCTATTTATAAATTGTATATACAATAAAATATAGAAATTGCCTGAATATCATAAATATTATTGTATTTCCATAGTATTTCTATGATTGATTTTAAATATTATATACAATAAAATATAGAAATTACCTATACATATTATAAATATTTTTGTATTTTCATAGTTTTTCCATGATAAATTTTAAATATTATATACAATATAATATAGGAACTAAATAATATACAAACTAAATATTCCGCACATAAATATTATGTACAATAAAATATGGAAACTACCTAAATATTACAAACCTAAATAAATATTAAAAAATATTAAAAAAATTATATCCAATAATATTGTGACAAATGTCGATCAACGGAGCCCTTGGGTTCTGGTTTATGTATATATAAGTATAAGTATTAGATAAAGTATAACAAAGTATTATATTTTTTCACCCAAAAATTTGAAAATCTTGTAACTTTTTGTTTGAATATATACAAGAAATAATAATTTATATTATCATAAATTTTATATAAATATATTTATTCTTGTTAAAAAAGAAAGAATATCGGGTGGTGGATTGATGACGGGTTGGATTTAGCTAGCTTCATGCGTCATCCATCATCCATTTATATCGGGTTTTCGTCTTATATGACGCAATCTAACGATAATTTTATTGTGACATCTCTCGCAGAGATGCTTAGTAGTCATTATTTCTTATTTCAAATTTTTATTTATATTTTATGATAAAACCAATTTGTCTTATACTATTTTAATATAAAACAATCATACAAAAAAAATCAACCTTCTTTTTAATTAAAGGCTAACCTTACACACTTACATAGTCTTTCCTAAAAATTTGGCTTAAATATCACGATTATTTGTTTATCTCTATTACACTTCCAAAATCATGCTCTATCTTATTTCTCCAAACTTAATTAGTTACGTACACTAGAGTCTTAGTTATACACTTATACTTCAACTCTACTTCCAAATTAATTAATTTATTAAGAGTTTTCTTATCACAAAAACACTCATATAAACAATAACTAACCCTACTACACACATACCCTATTAATACTTCCCATAATAACAAGTAACACTCTTATTTTTCACAATCAGACCATCGTACACGTACAGCAAAACACCATGAATTTGCTAGCCATATTCAAGAAACTAAACATGTTCAAAAGAAAGAAACCAAAACCCCTCAAACAACCACAAGAAGAAACAACAAAAGTCGTCGTACCAAAAAAACAACCCGTGAATTTCACGAACCAAGTCGCCAAGACCGTAATACAAAAGGGGCTAGCCACGAACACGAACGTCGTGTGCTCCCCTATGTCGATCGATGTCGTGCTAAGCACATTGGCTCTAGGGGCTAAGAATGGTATGTTGGCAGAGTTGCTAGGGTTTCTTGGGTGTGTTAATGTCGAGGAATTGAAGGCGAATGCCGGTAAGTTGACCGAGGTTGTCGACGTGTCGGTCGACGAGGGGGAGCGTGCGAAGGTGTGTTCGGTTAATGGTGTGTGGTTCGATAAACGGTTTGGTCTGAATGATATGTTTAAGAAGGTTTTGAGGGATGTTTGTATGGCTGATGCTAGGGCTGTTGATTTCGTTAATCAGGTTAGTAACTACTCCGTAGTAATTAATTAATTTAACGGTTTTTCTAACGTATTTTTATATTTAATTATGAGGTATTAGGAAAGATTATTATTAAGTTTGAAAATTGTAAAAAAGTTGTTTAGTGTGTTTTAATTATTTATTTATTTATTTATTTATGAGATGAGATTCTTTTCTCATGTGTAATTTGGATCATTAGCCTGCGTTTATTAGTAGACACATTAAAGAGATCTTAATTTAGTAGTCTTGTTTATACTCCGTAGAAAAAAGGATAAGAATTTGATGTACTAAATCAAATACGAGTTTTTCTGAGTTTTAATATAAAGGTTCTAAATATTATTTGTAAAGAGTTAACACAAACTCACACTTTTAATATGATCTACTTATTGATATTCCGTATAAAAACATTTTCCTATTTGTGCCTATATATGTTTACGTAGAGCAAACTAAAATGAAAAAAATAAGAAGTAACAAAACTGTGATAAGTTAGTTTTATTTTCTGATTTTTTTTATAAAAGAGGGATTATTAGTTGTACTTTCATGATTAGTTTTAGTTATTTATCAATAGGCACACCGCACACGTTAAAAACATCGTATATGAAATTCATTTTTATAGGACTTTATTGTTCTTATTAGTGATGTTAATTGGGTGGGTAGAAATGGATATGGTCGAGTTTAATTGTTTTAATTAGAGCGATATGAATATTATTTTGATGGTAATGGTGAGATTCGTTGGATATTTATACGCGAGACGTTAATGAACTTGACAAAATCATATATAAGACCGTTGTACGCCGTACTAACTCACTGAACTTAGATAATTTTCACCCCCCGGAATGCGTGCAATTTCCAATTATTTTTTTGTGATGTTTAGTGTGGCCATTGGGCCACGGGAGAATAAGTTTTGTGCTTGATGGATGCTTGAAATAGCTATTCTTAATACTCCATCCCGTTCATTATAATCTTCCAATTTAATTTAATTAATTTAATGTCTTCTTAATTTTTAAGATAATATTTTGACATTTATTAAGTATTTATATATGGATTATAGCATCTAATTTTTGTTGAAAATATAATTTTAGAAAATATTTCTTGATAAAAGATAAGAACAAGTATAAACTTACAATATTTATACAATATTTATGGTCAAAAGTTATAAAATTTGACCTTAAAAAGGCCATCACGAAATTATTGGAGGGAGATCGTTAGGATAACATGTTTTGTAGACATCACATGTTCTTTGTATCAATAAAAAAACTGGTTACTTTTTTAAACCACGAATTTTCCAACGAGACCTTCAACATAGAATATTTGTAGCCAAATATAAATATTAAATAATGGTTGTAATTTTTTTTTTTTAAAAATTGTATTTTGAAAAATGTCCCTCCAGAATACTAATTTAATATAACTTGACAATCAAAATTAACAATAGGGATAATTGACACGATAATTTTTACTTTTTACCTAACACTTGCGGCTGCGGTTGTAGTTTAAAAATTATATCACACTTAAGTCACAAATATTCTATTGCACCCACCTTTCAAGCATATGACACGACAAATTTTATTGTTTTATTATTGTTAGTCAATATGTAAAAACTTTTTTCACTCTTGAGGAAATCTTATTAATTTATCAATTATACTCAAAACCAACTATGATCCCTTTCTTTTAGACTTTTAGTGTAACCGAATCAAATTGAAGAACAAATTTATATTGAGATTAGCTAAACCAAACTGAATCGAGCTAAAATGAGATGAAACTAAGTCTTGTGTGCGACGGTCAGACGCGTACGACAACCTTTTCGTGACGAAATATGATCACTTTAATGCTTAACGTGACCACTTTAAAACGTCTAAAATCGGTCATGATCACTTTTTAGTCACAAGAGACGGTCGTACGCGTACGATGATGTTTAGAGTAGTAGATAATGTTGTTGTTTACAATCAATTTTTGGCAGGCTGATAAAGTGGTGAATGAAGTGAACACATGGGCTGAAGAACAAACAAATGGTCTGATCAAACAACTCATTTCCACAGATGACATCAATGCCTACACCACAGTTTTGCTCACCAATGCTCTGCATTTCCAAGCCACTTGGCACCAACCTTTCTACACCGACGACACGTCCTACGACGACTTCACCCTCGCCACTGGCGACAGCGTCAAAGTCCCTTTCCTGAACCAATTCGTCGAGTACTACGACTATGGCACGCTCAACGCCTGCCAGGTTCTGAGAATGCCTTACAGGATATTAGAGTCTTCAAAGACGAGTTTCTCGATGTATATACTCCTCCCTAATGAGTTTAACGGCTTGCCAGACCTCGTGAATGACATCGACATTATTGGTGTAAGTTTGATTACGGATAAAGTGGATTTTAAGAATGTCGAGATTACAGAGCTGTCCATACCGAAATTTAAGGTAGAGTCGAATGTTTCTCTGAAGGAGAGTATGAAACAATTGGGACTAATGTCGCCCTTTGATGAGAATTGCAAGGATTTTTCAGGGATGTTCGACGATGACAAGGTCTCTGAATCGGTCTATGTCAGTGACGTGATTCAGAAGGGTCGTGTCGAGACTAATGAACTCGGTACTGAGGCCGGAGTTGTGACCTGGAATGATGAGACGATGACGTGCCCGCCACCATCTAAAGAGCCAACGTACTTTGTGGCTGATCACCCGTTTATGTTTATGATTCGGGAACATATCTCGGGCGTAGTTTTATTCGTTGGGACCGTGCTTGATCCTAGGTAGACCTTACCGTACATGCTTATGTTTCGTGTTTCATGAGTTTTAGACTTGATCCTAATAATTTGATTTCGTGTTTTCTTCAGTAAGTATTAGAATAGAATTGATGATGTGGATTTTTACGTGTTTGGATCACCTAAAGTTAATTGATAGACGATCCTTAACCCGATTGTCACCGCTTGCATTGTCTATGTTGAGGATGCTTTTGCAGGATTTGAGTTTTTGAAATTTATGATGGGATCAAAAATCAATGTAATCACATTTCAAAAATTCAATCAAATTAGTTTATAATAATTTTTGTTCGTTATATAATATCTACATTCATTATCTATTATTTCAATTCGATGGCACAAATTCAGCTATGAAATAATGAAATGCGATATATTTGGAGGAATTTGAACATTTGTGGCAATCCATAAATTAAAGAAAAAGAATCAAGAGGTCTTATTGGTTAGGGAGGACAATGACTTGGTCCTTCCGGTGGACACGAGAATTTTTCTTATTATTAAATTCATATAAAGAAATAAGTTTCTCGATTCACACTATCTATATTGAAAAATTCATTAAATGAACTTTTTAAAAAAAAAAAATTAGGTAATGACAATATGACATGCATAGATGTCTCATATAAGCGAATCTTCCACATTTCTTCAAGAGAAGCGAAGGTTGACATATATACCTTATGTGTTGGTAGTGATCTAACGATCAATAATCATTTGTGAAGGAATTTAACCGTCCTCATTCACTCTCCATTTTTATCTTTGGATAATATTTTATAGGAAATTTTAGAACCTTTCAATCGCTATTTAAATTACATAAATCCCCGTAAAAGAGGAAATAAACATATACTTTGTATTCATTTAGGAAAAAAAAATATACAATTCCATTATACCACCAACATCTTACAATATGAGGATCATACATCCGATATAATACATCAAATTTCGAGTTTTGAAATTTTATTATAAAGTTTCTGAGTTTTTTTTAAAAAAAATATGAGCTTATGTTTATCTTGTAGTAAAATACTCAAAAAACTCTAGAATGGAACTCAGAAAAACATGAATTGATGTAATACATCAAATATATTATTCTTTTTTCCAACATCTTATGCCATAGCCCATCTTTCAATTTATTATTCCCTTAATCCCTTGTATCCTGGTCAATTTTATCAATTCATGGATCATACATCTGAGGTACTACCTCAAAGGTTGAGTTTTTCTTTAAAGAATCCGAGTTTCATACTCAAAAACTAAATTAATACTCTAAAACTTGATTACTACTCAAAAACTTACTAAAAAAACTTAGAAAAAATGGCATCTGATGTACTACATCAGATGTACAATCCTATTTTCATGGATTATACATCTGAGGTTAAGGTTTTGAGTTTTTCTTTATAGAATTTGAGCTTTTACTCAGAAACTTCAATTAATACTCAAAAAGTTAATTATTACTCAAAAAGTTACTAACAAAACTAAAAAAAAATTACATTTGATGTAATATATCAGATGTATAATCTTATTTTCCGATTATTTGTATCTAAAATTTCTCTAATATATTCGTATAAAAGAAAATGTATAACAATTGATTGAGATAAAGACAAGAGTATTAACTAATCATAATCCACATTCATGTCATTGGAAATGAAGAACTACTAGATTGAGACTAAAATCAAGAAAGACCAATAAATTTGGGCCAAAAAATGTGCAAATACTATACATGTAGTATCATCCATGAATTTCCAACAATAGCATAAAATTGAGAAATGTGAGATGGGCCTTATAGAAAAACAAACCACAAACAAGAAGTGATGTGATTGAGAAGACTTGAGTGAGCATGATTGTGAAGTGTTGGGTTGGTGTTGTAGTTGTTTGTAGTTGAAATTTAGGGAAATGTATTATTTTCTATTTTTCTAATTTATTTATTTCGGCGAGTATTTGATATAGATTGTTAAGATTCGTTCTACTTTTAAATTTAATGTACATAAATTATTTACATAATAAAAGATACGGAGTAGTAGTTTTAATTTCTCAATTTTCACCTTTTTGTTATATTTTTTTTCTGAAAACTCATCGGATTAACTCACAATCAATAAATTGGCCAATGTAAAAGAAAAAATGTTTCGAGGAAGAGGTCAAAACAAGAAGCGTCTAACATTGCACAAAGGTCCCGGGCTAATTTACATCCTGCTTTACTAGCTTCCCGAAGCCAATGAAAGCGTTCATAGCTTCAACGTAACCTTGCTCCGTCACACACTGCTCAATGCTCCCTCGATCATCCCTACACACGACTTAACACTCGTGCCTACCCCTTTAAGCAACTCCAGCATCGACATTAACTTTTTGGACTCCTTCATTTGGGCTAGTTGATCCATCCGGCCGTACCCGAGCCCCCACTCTTCTCCACCTTGTTCACACCAACCTCCTTATACTAGTAGCCTAATACTCCACATATATTTCTTTTTACATTCGTTCCTGAATTGATTTTTTGGAGATACATGCTAGTGGATGAAAATCGTTACAATTTAACCATCATACAAAGTCTAAAAAACTGTCTTTTACAATAAACTATAAAAAGACCATTTTTTTTCCTGTAACTATTTATTCAATATACCTTAACTAATCAAGGATCTCACATTTTAAAAGTAAAATAAAATCTTTCACAAGATTTTTTTGCACTCGCCCATCTACTAACGATGGTTAACAATTTAACTTTAACAAAACATCAATGACAGACAATCCTTGATTTACTCTCACCATAAAAAGCTTATCTTACAAGAACACGTAAAAAAATGAACAATCATTCTGTAAAACGTAAAGAAACAGGTACAAAAACTCGTATAGAAATGAACGATCATTCAGTAAAATGTAAAGAAACAGGTGGATCGAGGGAGCAAACAATGCTCACTTGCACACTATACACACACAAAAATGGCCCATAAGTATAAAAGGAGAAGCATGTTGAATTGTAGAATGTTGTTGTTGTGTGACAAATCAATCTCTCAATTTACTTTCTCTGGTTTTTCTATCACTTCAATCTTCTCTCTCTATCTCTTCTCTAATACACAATTCACATTTCTAATTTTTCAAAAATTTTAAAAAAATAAATAATTAAAAAAAAAAAAAACACCATTTTTTTTAGCTCACATAAAAGTATAACAAAGATCAACAAAAAAAAAAATTAATTAAATTTAAATTAAATTAAATAAAAAACAACCCTTTTAATTTAATTTAATTACCCAAGTTTAGAACTTTATTAATTTTTTTCCCAAAAAAAAAAAAAAAATTACCAATTTTTTCCTCCATTAAAAAAAAAGTTTGCATCTTTGTTAAAAATTTTCAAAATTTTAAATAAATAGAGACTTAATTTTATTTTAGAATTATAATTATATCAAAATTAACACCAAATATATACAAATACATATATTTATATATATATAAATTGAGAAACAAATAAATAAATTTATCTCAAAATTTATTTGTGTGTGAGGATATGTTGTGAACATATCCTCAATATCATTTCAATCATCAGATCTTCAACTTTGGTGGGTATCTTTTCGATTTTCGATTCGATTTGATTTTAATTTTGATGTTTTTAATTTGTGTTTTAGATTGTGATATGGGTCATTGATCTTTTTGAAATTTATTGATCTGGGTATTGTTGAATTTTTTCAGGAATTTTCGGAATTTCGATTGATTAATTGATTGATTGATTGATGAAGGATCAGATGTTATTTGATTGAATCCAAGATTATCCACAAATAATTTTCAGCATTATCAAATTTTTTTTTGTGATTTTTGTGGGTGATTCTTTGGATAAGGTATGATTTTTGTTATAATTTAATGTAATGTTGTGAATAATTTCATGTGGGTCTATGTTGGATGAGTGATTTAGCTACTTTAAGTTATGATTTCGGACCGATTTTGATTAAATGGATTGGATCCGTGCTGAACAGTAGGTCTCCTGTGAGACCGTCTAACGCTGGTGTGAGATGTAGAGTAAAACAAAGGAAGTGTATAAGGAAAAGAATAAAGTAACTACCTTATGGTGAGTGAGACCGTCTCAGATGATAATTTGTCAATTTGTCAGTGTTGAATCGTATTGATGCTTAATTTTTGTGTTAATGTTGGTTTTTGTTGGAATGTACATCATGGAAGAATTGTGTGAGGTTTGTGAAAAGTGGGATTTTTTTTGGGGTGTAGGAAAATATGCAGTCTGACCTAGGCAAGCTTTTCATTGGTGGAATCTCGTGGGAGACGAATGAGGAACGACTCAAGGAGTATTTTAGCTCATTTGGTGAGGTGATTGAGGCTGTGATCATGAAGGATCGAACAACTGGTCGTGCTCGTGGTTTTGGCTTCATTGTCTTCTCTGATCCATCTGTTGCTGATAGAGTCGTCAAAGAGAAGCACAACATCGATGGAAGGCTGGTAATTGCTCCTGTCATTTATTTCAATCTTCAGTTAGTTAGTTAGTTAGTTAGTTAGTTAGTTAGTTTGTTTGTTTGTTTGTTTGTTCGCGGTTTTTATATTACGAAACTTGCATTTAGTATTTTAGATTTTGTGCTATGTAGGGAGGTGGAAGTGTTTAATCGGTAAGTAGACTGATTAGCTAACTTCTAACGATTTGATGTTTTAACTAAAGGTTGAGGCAAAGAAGGCTGTTCCGAGGGACGATCAGAACATAATGAGTAGAAGCAGCGGGAGCGTGCAAGGATCGCCAGGTCCAGGCCGCACTAGGAAGATCTTCGTTGGAGGCTTGGCTTCCACTGTAACCGAGAATGATTTTAAAACGTATTTTGAGCAGTTTGGGACGATCACGGATGTTGTGGTAATGTATGATCACAATACTCAAAGACCAAGAGGTTTTGGGTTCATAACTTATGATTCAGAAGAAGCGGTGGATATGGTTTTAACCAAAACGTTTCATGAACTGAATAATAAGATGGTCGAGGTCAAGCGTGCTGTCCCGAAAGAGCTGTCTCCTGGTCCAAGCCGTAGCCCAGTCGTTGGGCTCAACTATGGAATGAATAGGTTCAATAGTTTGTTCAATGGCTACACCCAAGATTATAATCCGACTGCAATCGGAGGCTATGGAGTTAGAATGGATGGTAGATTTAGCCCTATTGCAAGTGGACGAAGCGGGTTCTCTCCATATGGTTCCGGTTTTGGAATGGGTTTGAATTTTGAGCCGGGGATGAATGCTAGTTATGGACCAAGTAACAACTTGGGTAGCGGTCTTAGCTATGGACGGGGTTTGAACCCCTACTATGTCGGCAGCTCTAATAGATTTGGCAATCCAATCAGTTTTGACGGTGGAAATGGAGGAAGCACGTCCCTTTTTAGCTCGTCTAGGAATCCGTGGGGGAATGGAGACCTCAATTATGGCACAAGCTCATCTTCTTCTGCTGCTGCATTTATGGGATCCGGAACTGGTAATGTCGGAGGAAATTTTGGAAGCAGTGATGTCAACTGGAGTCCCTCCCAAGTCGCTCGTCAGACTCAAGGTGGAGGTAACACTGCTGGCAGAGGTGGGAACTTGGGCTATATCGGGGCTGATAGCAGCTATAATCTGGGAGGTGGAGGCTATGGAAGAAACAGTGGAAGTAATCTAGCCCCGACATCATCAACTTTTGTCTCGTCAAATGGTGGGTTTGACGGAGCATTATCAGACTTGTATGGTGGAAGTTCCATTTATGAAGACTCTACTTGGAGAGCTGGAACTCCGGAACGAGAAGGTTCTGGTTCTTTTAGTTATGGACTTGGGAATGTCGGATCCGATATCTCTACCAAAGGGTCTGCTGGTTTTGTTGGTGGTTACAATGTCAACATGAGGCAGCCAAACAGAGGTAAAATCTTCTTTGACGTTTCTTCTGCTATAAGTTATGTAGTATTTCACTTTGGTTGCTATTACACATTAATTCATCTTCTGTACGATCTGTGGTTTATGATATTCGAAATTTGTACTGTGGGCGCATATTTTAGAACTTGATAATGCATTCCTTACCTTAAACGAGTAACAAGTACCTTTAAATTTGATGTTGTTTCCATATACTGAAAACAAATTTATTTAGTGTTTGTTGATTAGAATTGCCTCTATCTTCCCTTTTTCTGTCTATTACAGTGGAAGTATCTCTAATTTTTGTCAATCTAGCTCTTCGATATAAAATGCCGACTTGGATTTGCTTTACTTCCTACAATAAGTTACCTATTCAACCTACTTTGCATTAATTAGCAAATTGGTTTAACTTTAACCCCTTGAAGTTTAGCGTCTTGCAAACAGAGCTAAGAATATTAGGATAACAATCAGATTTAGTTCCATATTTCGCTATGACACGTACTAGCGCACAATAGTAACAAGTATCTTACTTACAACTGTTTTTCGGTTGGGCTGTCTATTCTAGGTTTTCGTAGAATCACCACGTAAGATGATCTACATCTCCGCTAAATTAACTCTACGTGAAGATGAACCTGAAGTCGACCTACTTAGCACTAGCAATTATTGTTATTTCCTTAGTGGGGGAAGTAAAAGTAGTTTTAGAATGTTAATAGTGAGTGTGGCAGGGTAGTAGCTAGGTTTCCGTTGTTTGTTATTTTGTTGTGCTAGCTAATTCTCAGCGAGGTTAATCTGTAACGACTGTGTTTTTTGTGCTGTCATATGTGCATTTGGCTCTTTGATACAAGCACCGTTGTCTGTTTCTCCTGTTCTTTTCGCTGTATCTGGCTGATGTTTGCTGACTTGCTGTCATAATTAAACATGAGGAAAAACATCAGAGTTTTTCAGATAACATATCGGAGAAATTTTGTATGCAGTAGTTCAGAACTACAGATTCAAGAATTACGGTTATATTTTTATTGTCTTTTAAGGTTGTCAGATCCTACTATTCTGGATTTAAGATTCACCTGATAGTGTATGAGTCAAGAACATTAGACTTTGGCTAATTGATGAAAGGGTATAGAGCGGGAGAGTTTACGAAATTTGTTTACGATGCACAAGCTCTCAGTCAGAATAGGAAGTCACTTGTAAAGAGAAAACTAGTTACAAAGTTGTTAACAAGTTTTTATAGGAACGTCACTCTTACGTTCAGCTTTGTGTGTTGTCTAATTGTTAACAATGTTTATACTTCTCAAACTCCTGGTAATTTCCATTTCAGCTGCAGAAGTTTGTTTGTGTAGAGAATTCACTGGATGGCGTCCAGTGTTTTGGAGGGTGTTTTCTTATCGGGTTTACCGATTTACTAACCTATTTGTAATGTTATCGCTTCTTCTTGATTATAGATTCGAGGAGGCTCATTTTTGTCGGGAAAGTCAAGGGGGAGTGATGGATCTAGGATATATTTAGGTCAATCATGATTTATTATCATAAAGGGAACACTATCTGCTAGTGATTACTTGTACGATTCCATAGTTATTTGCTGGCAGCTGGCGCCATGTCTAACTTATCAGCGTGTCGCATCCAAGTTTTTGCATCTAAAGACTTACTCGTATGTCATGAAATCTAGAGTGCTATGTGTCTTCAATATTTCCGTTTCTAACATAACCAAAGATTCAATATTCTTTGACTTTAGAAATTGATAGAACAAAACGAAGTGACTCACTAGAGTCACTACTATGTGATAGGATGAAGAACTTTCATCCCATGAATTTCGTGTCAGTTTGCTCGTCAAACTATATCAACTTTTCAGTAATGATTATATATAGTTTTCTAAATGAGATGTGGCAAACTTTACATTGTATCTTTACAAAATATTCGGAGTAGGATGAAGGGAGTAATAATCTCTAAATGTAATACTGGACGTAGTTTTCATTATAGGTCATTTGGAAACCACCTCTTTATATTTGTTCCAACATTGGGAACATTGAACCCTATGTTATTGAAATGCTCACATCACTTGATGGAAATCTAGGCCGTTGTGACATTATTTTCCGTTATATAACGTCCCATAGGAAAATTCTGATATCTTGGCTGCGTTAACTTATTTCCAAATACTGCGGTTACTTCTCCGATGTTTGTGTGTTCATCTATGCTACCCATTAATTTTGAGGAAACACATTAGGAAAATGCTTCTATGCAAATGGGATAGATTTAATGCGTTTGGTTAACGTTTTTAAAATTTTGGCCGCATTGGCCGTGACCGATTACATCATATCCTCGACATCTCAGCATGGTTATTTTGTGACCATTACTGGTACGCATTTTAGCACCATCCATAGCTGAATTTTTTTCTATAAAGAGTTGTTTTTCGACATATACTTCCTAGATGCTTGTGCTTTGGTTACGCCTTTTGTGCAGTTAAAACAGTCCGATGAATTTGTTATCATATCAAAATACGTCTTTACCGATATTACTCCCTTCTTACCATATCATTTCGCTTCTCATTGACAGGACTTCCAAGCTAGGAGGCTTCTTTATGTAAGGACATTACTGTAGACGGAGTGCAATCTGGCAAAGCAGGTAAACGCGACTGATGTAGTCGAGTTAAATTCCGAAAAGTTAAAACAGTTTACCTAGAAAACAAACAACTGATCGGAGTGCCTGTCCGAAAGATTACATTCACATAGGCATAGACTGTAAGGGTTTTTGTTTCGAGTCATCATTTTTAGGGTTTTTTTTTGAGTGAGGTGTAAAATCAGATTCCGGGATATAGAGGTTGTTGTAGCGTGCATCTCCGGTGAAGGCGCTGGATTCGTCGATAAGTACGATAACAATAGACTACCCTTTTTTCCATTTTCTTTAGATTTTCGGTTACTCCCGTCTTTTTTTTCGGTTCCAATCTATCTTGCTTCTCAACATAGATTGTGTTAGTATGTTTTCTTTACATGGAATTGTATGAAACTTGTTGATTTTTGCTAGTCTGGAAACAATTCAAAGAACCCACCTAGGGTTCTAATGAATAATTTTTAAGTAAACTACCGTTTCTGCTTAATCAGAAATTAGTATGAGACGGTTTTATAAAAGATCTATTTCTGTTGAATTGTTGTACTTTGTCATCTCTTTCCTTAGCTCTTTAAATGATGGTATTTTTGTTGTCCTGAAGAAAATTGTACATCCGGGTATACAAATAATCGTCTTGAGCAAATAGAGAAAGTTTATGAGCAAATAGAGAGAATTTATTTGTCAACAAAATCAATTTTTAGCAAATACTTCTTCCGATCCATCCGATTGTTAACATTTACTTTGGACCAAATTTTAAGAGAAATGGGCCATTAATGATAAAATATACTCCTCATTTACATAACTTTTGAGAAAAATGGGTCAATAATTGAAGGTATAAAAGGTAATTGTGTACCAAAAAGTTGACTTAAAAAAAGAAATATTAACAAACTAGGGTAGACCCCGTAGAAAAATAAAAATAAAAAGGTTTATATGTACAAAGGTTTTTTCATGTCCTAATTATTAACATTAATTTTAGTAAATAAACATATCAAGAATATCAAGGATATTAATTACCTAATTAGTGAGTAATCATTCTTCTAGATATGATTTTAGGCGGAAAAATTTTGCATGAGAGAATAACATGTGGCAAAAATTCCTTGAGTGGTTTGGGATGGATGAATTATCCAAAAATTGGAAATGGTAACAATCGGATTGATCGAATGGAGTACAAATAATAACTTAATTTTTCTTTTGGATGATAAATCATTTGAAGTTTTTTTCCTTTGCCTTGGATGGTGTAGCTAGCATTAATAAACCCTAACGCTAAACATCGCCCAAAATTTTACATTCATCGCCCAAATTTTTTCATTTTTTTGACCCAACTACCCCTCCCCCTCCCCCTCTCTCTTCTCAAATCGATTTTTCATTGGGTTATTTTGCATGGAAACCTTGTAAAGTTTGTGTTTTTTGTGTACATTTTTTTGTTTTTATTTTTAACAAATCATCACCTCTTGACGAATACCCCGTCTCTCTTT
>JAUEKU010138962.1:0-12347 GCA_032274805.1 Gypsophila paniculata
AGTTTCCTATTAGGGTTTTAGTTAACTTAATCTCAACCGTCCATCAAGATTGAGTAAATTTAAGGAAATAACTCCTAGTATTATCCGATATAAGTGTAAATAATATATCCCAAGATTTCCGAAAAGACCGCATTATGAGAAAGAATATTACCGTAATAAAATAGTCTTACATATATATAAGTAGGGAGCCCAACTAATTAATCCTTCATAATAAACAGTACAATCAATAAGCCCGAAGCTTATATCTTAGGTTTGATTCAAAAAAAAAAAAATGGCAAGTAATGAGCAATTGGTTGATTGTGAGTATGTTAGACAGATTGAGGGAGCTCGTAGAGACTTTGAAAGTCTATTCGCCAAAAATAAGCAATTTGCTTCTACTATTCTTCGCTTAGCGTAATTTTTTGCCCTTCACTTTTATTTTCCCAAAACATACTCTTAATTTGTTGTTTTATCTAGGTTTTATCTAAGTTAATTTTTTGCCCTTCACTTTTATTTTATCTAGGTTTTTCATATAGGCTAAGATGGAGTAGAATACTCCGTACAGTATTACATGCATGAACGTTTAATTTTACCATAGTTAATCTTAAAAGTTGCATCTAAAACACTGTTCCACTAAGAACGTAACAACGATGTGTTAACTTGCTTCATAAATATTTGCACCTGAAACTTATATATTTACTTAAGCAGGCCCGGCCAATGAACTCGAGAGGCCCGGTTCTAAGTCTGGAATTGAGGCCCCAACTACTGAATCTCAGCAAATTGTCCTACCGTAAAAGGCCTCGTGATTTTTATGTTTGTAATAACCAATTTAATGATTATTCAACCTTCGCTAAACAGTCACGAGGCTAGATTATATAACCAAACTCATACACATAACGTTTAGAAAAAAGGGGGGAAAGAAAAAAAAAAAGCTTGCATAACATAAGAATCGAACTCAGGAACCCAAGAATCAAGAGTATGTAATTTTACCAATGGGCCAAGTCATTCTTCCTGTACAAAATGAGCATACAATGGTATATATTATGGGCCCCTTTACTCATGAGGCCCGGTTCTTAGAACTGACCGGATCCACGTATAGGCCGGGCCTGTAAATAGTACATAACTTAAGTTCAAGATGTGCTCATGTAAGTTTCGGGTAACTTCTAAATTTGGGCCACATATAGGTTTCATGATGCAGGTACCTACGACGCTAGAACAAATATCGGAGGTGCAAATGGTTCGGTTAGAAATGAGATGAACACTCCCCCAAATGTTGGAATGCAACCAGCTATCGACTTTTGTGGTGAGTTAGACGAATAACTTGTATTATTTCCCTTCATGCTTCATCTGTTTCGATTAATAATTATCCATAATCATTTTAACAGGACCACACTACCACGGTCGACAGTTTTCATTTTTACATGTTTATTACAATTTAAGTTTTAAATTTTCCCTGAAACAAAAGTTTACCTTCCTCATCACCTTGGTTATTATGTCAAAATAAAATCTAGTGATATTTACAAACAATACTCTTGGTGGTATCAGAGCAGGTGAAAGTGAGGCACCCAAAGGTTACCTATGCTGATCTTTATCAGGTTAACATCTTTATATCTTGTTGTATTTTAACAAGAATGTCGAAAGTTAAAATCAATCTTCTTAGCTTCTCGACTAGGCGACTAGCTAAGAGGTAAAGTTGTGTATATCTGATGTCTCACACCATGTTTTGTTGCTCAGCTGGCTGGGGTTGTTGCAGTTGAGGTAACAGGCGGCCCCAAAATTAAATTTGTCCCTGGTCGAAAGGTATGTTTTATACATAATACATGATGCTATCATGCATCACTTGTGAAGCCCACATATGATCAGACTGGAGGGACTGGACATCCTCACAGCCACAAAGGCCCAGTTAATCACGAGTCCTAGGTCACGTATCGTAGGTTCTGATACCATATTAAATTCATAATCGGGCCTGGGTCACATCCATACGGAAGAGAGAGAGTCCACAATACAAGCCCAGGAGAGTTCCGCTATAAATCAATTGACAATAGTGAGAGTAACCCCTTAGACTTATAAAGTAGACAATTCTCCCCTCTTTTAGAGATGTGGGATTAACTTCACAAGTGGACTATAATCCAACAAAATATGATACGGAGTATGCGAGTCTTAATCATTTTAGACGTATGTAATTAACTGACGACTTGTTTTCCGTCTTTCAATAGGATGCGCCGCCACAGCAAGACAAAGGAAGTATTCCTAATCCCAATGGAGGTAAACTTAAACAATCATATTGGACTTTCAGGGCTCGACATAAGTTGACAGTGTCTAAATCCTTTCCTATATTAAACTTGAATGATGTTTAAGGTAGCGAACATTTGAGAGACGTATTCCACAGGATGGGCCTCTCCGACAAGGATATTGTGGTGCTATCAGGGGCTCACACATTGGTATGCCTCGTTCTTCATCTGTAATCATCTATCGTTGATCGCTAATTGATACTCGATTGTATTTTCAACTTCACTTATTCTGTCTACTTATAATTTCTCTCTGAATATTGGAACTTTCAGGGTAGGGCACATCAGGAAAGATCTGGTTTTGATGGTCCTTTTACCAGGGATCCTCTCACATTCGACAATTCTTATTACGTGTAAGATCTTATGTATATTTCAGCATCTGAAAGGCAAGCTGTGACATTATGATACTTTGAATTTGAAAGTTTAAATTTTCACATCCCTGTAATTCATTTGTCTGCAGGTTGTTGATGCAAGGTGACACTCCAGGTCTGGTCAAATTTCCCTCGGACAAAGCTCTGTTGCAAGATCCTGTGTTTAGGCACTATGTTCAGATTTATGCCAGGGTAAGAAAGTCATGAAGCCTCAGGGAACCGTACTTACAGTCGACTTTTCATGTTACCTCACATACCTGCCTAAATACCCGACAATGATACGTGGGTACACTTGGACACACACCATGTCGCACACTTCTTACTGAGTCTGAGTAGTTCTACTTAGCCCTGGACCTAAAGTTCTCACCTTAATCTTAATCTGCTAAATTCGTGTCAGGTTGGTGACGTTTTTTGCGCCTCTAGTTTAACCACAATGCTACATTGATCAGATTTCTGAAATCTAAAAAGCAATCTTTCAATATTTGATTTAACTCACCAAGTATTAATCACAACTTTCTAACGATCTAGCTTCAAGCAGTTCATTTGCAATCTTGATATTCAGACGTTTTGTCAAATATTCCACACTAAAATAAATGCTACTATAGATAATAAATGTGCAGGCAATTCTTGTAGGCTTTTACATGCTGGAAGTATAATCACTGAATCCTTATTGAAAACCTTTTCAAATTTGCAGGATCAGAGGAAATTCTTCAAACACTATGCAAAATCACACAAGAAGATGTCAGAACTTGGGTTTCACTCAAATCAAAATGTCTCTCAACGACGCCCACAACCACACCCGCACCCAACCCCAGTCCCGAATCAGGCACAACACCACAGGCAGCTTAACTTCTGTCCCTTCCAGCAACAAAACCAGCAGTACCAGTCTCAGCCACAGCAACACCCTCAGTGCCGTCCATGCCCACCCTGTGAGTTTGCTTGAAGACTATTAAGATGGCTGCAAATGCTGTGACTGTAGCATTGGATCAGTCTGTACCACTACTTTAATTATCTTAAATTACTTGAGGTTTACGAAAATCTCCAAGTAAATATTATGTACTTATACAAGGTTTAAAGAACTACCTTAATAATAGGATAATTGAGCCTGAAGTTCACTTGATGAAACATAGGGCATGGTTTATGTAACAAATTTCCACTTCAGTACTTGCTCAAAATCTATAATATTTTAACGAAGTTCATGACTTCATGTTCGCTCTTTCACCATTTAACTTGAAAATATGGAAACACTCCCTTTCCAAGATGAATCATGAAAAAATTGTGTGCATATTATCGGCTGAATTTCACGATTACAATAATGTTGGCTGTAGAAAAATACATCCGAAATCAGAACAATGAGGATACTTAATGTGTCTATCTTCCCTACTGAAGTGCCAGTAATCTCCCACACTGCAACTACAAGTCTACAAGTAACGACATTAACATTAGGAGAACAAGTGCATCTCCTTCTACCTTTAAAAAATTAATTTATCTGTAAATCAATGAATTAGAGCTATGCTAAATGAATGATGGATAATGTGTAGCAAGACTTATGCCTTAGGACTTAAGGACAGCGTTATATCTTGAAAAACCTTCAGCCTTGCAGCACCTTTAACATACAACTTTTTGGTCTTGTTCTTAACTAAAATATCCGAGTTTTCTGCATCGATACTGTTCAAAACTGCAGATATTATAGCAACTTCAAAGTCCTTATCATTTGGCAAAAGATCCACCAGCTTATCCTTTGGTTCCTCCTCTAAAGACCGCCTCAAGATCTTATTCTCCCTCTCATAATTACCAGCATTGTTCTTACTTTCATCACCTTGAATCTTCCCCACAACAGTATTCTCGACAGTGCCGGACCTGGTCCTCTTAAGCCTCTCGTTGAATTGATTCCCTCCCAATGGCTGATGCTGATCCTTCACCAATTTTGACGAACAAAAGGGCTGTGCATCAATATTGAAAGATCCCACAGGTCTCTGCCGGAAATTGCCATTGTTATTGGGCAAAATGCTGGAATTAATAGTGTTTTCATCAGGGAATCGATCAACTGCTTTCGTGGCGTATGATTGTGAAGAGGAATAGGTTTCTCTACACGGTTGAGGCTGCCAAATAGAGGAAGACCCTAACAAAGTGTTGAAAACTCTGGTCTGTTCTAAAAGACAGTCCCCGGCTTTCTTCATCATCTCTGACTCCAAATCTGACAGCATTTGTTGGGCACTCTCATAGGCCTTAAGATGCGAGTCCATCCCTCTCGCTCCATCAGGCACAGCTCGTTTCACACGTCGGAGGGTCTCTTTCGCTTCGACAATCCTCCCTTGATTCATTAAACAAATGCCTAGATTACACATTTTGTTGCTGTCTGGTGCAACTGATAGTGCCCTTCTGTATGCATCTTCAGCTTCTATGTAGTTGTTTTGCTGCATCAATGCCCATTCCAAATTACCCTGATAAATATTTGATTGCATTAGTCTTTCGAATCATGGAAGTCACCATTACAAAATGTCTTGCTCCTCTTTTTTATCGTCACATTATTTCAAGGAATTCGAAGCAATCTTTAATGCTGTGTACACCTAACGCCCTTAACCCCCGCCATTTGAGAAATCCTTGAGGCACAGTGAAAATGTTGTTCTATTATGATTATACAAATTTTTGGTGTTATATAGTCCGGATACAAAATGCTATCTGGTCTATCTCTAAGGCTGTGTACACCTAACGCCCCTTAATCCCCACCACTTGTGGAATCCTTGAGGCACCGGGACAATGTTGTTCAATAGTTCCGAGTACAAAATGGTTAATAAGCTGGAGGTTTTGGTTATAAATTCATACCAGCAAACGAGTAGCCTCTTGATCTACTGAGACCTGGAACTTCTTTCCTTGAGATCGCGCTGTATTGTGCATCTATCAATTAGGATTAGGAAATAAGTCTTTGTTTCCTAATAGTGGTTATTTCCTAATAGTAGTTAGTCTCTCTTTCCAATTTTGTGTACAATTAGAATTCATGTAAAGCTCTCCAAGAGCTATAAATACTCTGTTGCTTCCGCAAATTAATTCAAGTCAATTGACAAAGATTTCTAAAGTTTATCAGTTTCCCATTAAAGGCAAGACCTTGCTGAATCAAATAAAGCTTGTGCCTCAAAAGTGATATTTGATCATCTAATCTCCCACATCTCTGAACAAGCCAACAACATAATTAAACAATTGCCTAACAAATCCAATAAGAAATGTTGTCGCATCATTTCAAGCTATAAGTCTAATAAACACGTAAACTGATAAAGCGTTAACATAATTGATCAACTTTGCAAGTTAAAAGTTTGTTTTAGTCCAATCCAAAAAAAAAAAATGTAGTCGCGTTATTTCAATTCTAATAAAACACGTTAACTGACAAAGCGATAACATAACTAATCAACTTCGCAAGCTCGATTTCCAAAAAGTTTATTTCATTCAATTCACACAAACTCCATACCTTATAAAGATCAAGTAGAATGTTGTCAAGAGACTCTTGAGCCTGATCAGAACATCGACTTCGCAATGACTTGATCGCTTCAATCGCCTCATCCGGACGGTTTTGTTGCTTCATCACAATGGCCATGTCTTTTACAGCACTGTCAACTCTATCTCCAGCGTTAATGGCTGCCCAAAACAACGGAATTGCCTTCTCCGGGTCTTTATCTACCAACTGGTCATTCGTAAATTCTCATATAAGACGATACCGTGATAAAACCACGACACTGGTCCACATTATTTGATTTTATTTCGTAATTACAGTATTTAGCGTGACTTCAAGTGGTGTATGAGTCTATCATTTAGTTTCGTACCATCAACAAAAACCGAGATTAACAACAACCCGATAAAAAACAAGTGCATATGAAGCCGAATTAAATGCTTGGTGTGATAAATTGTTAAAAAGGTTAATTCTTGCAGTATCAAGGATTCAATCTTTTTACTTGAATTGAGAGGAGAAGGAAGTCACTAATTAACCTGGACATGTTTGGCTCGAACATAGGGAGTGTCGCCAAGGGGAACCTTGTGTGTGATATGAAATGACTCGGATTGTGTTCGCGATATGACGACAGGCTTTGCAGGAGAACAAGGGGAAGATACACACTTTTGATGGCCTGAATCCAGGATGACAATTCCACATTTCTTGCATCATTTCCTCCTACTACTTATAAGGCCGTCAAGCTGTAGTCTCAATTTTAATTTTCAAATTTTTTTATTAAGAAATAACGCTATAAGATATTCATTAATACGCTTTTGTAATCCAAAACATTTCTGGATAAGAGTATATTGCATGAAAGCACGAAGTAGCAATTTTATAACAAAAACGTCTCCTTAGACAATGGCAAAACTAGCACGAAGGCATATACCTCGCCTTCATTCGATCAAGATAATTTTTTTATTTTTTTTTTGTGCACGCGGGTTTTGTTTAGGAGTCGTACATTTCAGCACTAATAACACATGGAATCACTCGTGATGTACCGACTTTTCTTCCAACGTTTAGCATAAAGAACCTAGTACAACTCTCAGTGCCACAATTAGCTTGGTGTTGCTTGGTGGTGAATGTCGGGGTCTCTAGTAGTCAATTAAAGTTGGGCAAGTCTGAAAAGAAGAATGAATGCATAATCTAGATTATCTTTAAGGACAACCACCATCACCAGAACAATCCTTTACCAATCTTCTTTTTTGACCACCTTATCTCACCCATTTAACAAAGTAATACAAGTACGAACTACTACATATTTTAATTGACATTCTTGCGAAGAAAAGTACGGAGTACTGTCTTGAAACGAGAATCTAGAAAAATGAAAAAATAATAACAATCTGGTCTTGATGCAGCAGAAAGAAAAAGCACTACATACAACTACAAGTACTCAATTAAGACCTAGTCATTTGTCAGTCCAACTTGAGTCGCAATCATCATCGTTCATTTATAAACAAAACACAAAACGGAGCTCATGCCTGGCCTTGCCTCAGATTGCATCGGGTGAAGGTGCTACAAAAAATGAGTACCTCTTCAAATAGTTGGCATCTCAGATATCTCCTCCTGAAACCTGCACCAGAAGGAAAAGAAGGAAGTACGCCCTTAGATCAACAGAAATGTGAAACTTGCCAAGTTTTGAAGACAAACTCAAACATAATACGCGAGTTCCTTCAAAGCTATAGCATAAAAACAACTTACAATACTCCACATCATTCAACCAAATAAAGTTGGGTGTCTAGAATATTGTGTACATAGGTTACTTTGTCATAATGACATAAATATAAAAAGAATTACCCCACACGTGATTTAAATTGCAAAATTGAACCAAACACAAGGTGCGACTCCATATTTGTTACAAGGTCACTCTGACTGCAGTTAGAGCGACAATATTAATAGTTAAGGCATCACGGACTAGATCGAACCTTGACATGAGATCAATAGAGATTCAATACCATGTCAACAACATACACTGATTTTATCATGTATATGAGAATGTGGTTATTTCCTACTTTCAATTTATGTGATGCTAATACATCAAGTCACATTTAGCATAAATGAATGCACCATATTCCCTACTGACTCACATTCCCTACTCATTCCTACCGTCTCACAGCTCGACAAATAAAAAAACAACAGGGATTAGGAAAGGATTCCCAAATCGCTAAAGAAACGCATTACAAGGTCAAGACCACATTGGACAGGATCTGAGCGTAAAACGATGCTCTGTACTCAAGTATATGAATGTAACCATTTCATGTACATTGGCATATAGCATAAAGTCGTACGGTTAGATTAGGATCATGGTTAATTGGTTACCCGAAGGTAGTACAACCTTCGTGTACAAGAACCCGATGTAGTATGAATAGGGAAAACTCAGAATGTAAGCTGCAAAGGTATCACAAAAACAATTAAATTCTAATACAATTCTGAAATTTATGTCTTTAATACAGTCTATCTTCGCAAAAGATTTTGAGGGAATATTGGGAGCAACACATATGATCAACATGTTGCTAAGTAAGGTTTAGAATCGGAAAAGACCATCCGTAGGGTAATAGGATGTGATTGCATTGCTTTGCCTCAAGGCCAGAAATTAAAAAGGACAAGTTTGATACAAAAGTCCCACGGACGTATACTCTCAAGATATCGTTATGCAGAAAAAATGGATACAGGGTCCATGATTTGAAGGAGCAAACAAGAAGCTATCTCAGTAGGGATGTATCATTCAATGAGAAATATTTTCCTTTCGGAACTTGAAAAACAGAACAATATTGCATCAGAAAACTTATTGGAGGAGGAACTGTAAAGTTGCCAGAAGGTGATGATCTCTTGATTTTAAATCAGAAGAAGGAATAACATTGAGGAGACTGCACAAAATCTACAGATAATGCAAGAAGAAGAGGGAGTGGATGGACAGTAACAAATGACTGAAATTAATGCCCTTTGCACCAACTAAACGTCAGCAATGCTTTCCTACATGAGTTTCTAGATGAAAAAAGGCTACATGACGCCATCTAAAGGATAGCTTAGGGATAACAAGGGGGGGCTGTAGGCTGAAGAGATCAACTTATGATCTCAAACAAGCATCATGGAAGTGGAATTAGAAGTTCCTGCAACACAAGCGATTCATTCCAACCAAGCATAATTATTGTTTGTTCACACATCATATAGCAGGATTCCAAATTGTTGAGCTAGTGTATGTCGATGATCATATCATTATAGGTTATAATGAAGTTCACATGAAACTTTTACAATCCAAGACAGAGGATATATGAAGTAAGAAAGATGAAGGGTGGTAATCAGCAAAAGGAAGTACATTACTGATCTGTTAAGAGATACAAGGTTGCTTCATTGCAAGGAATCAACGTATCCAACGCTTAAAGAACCATAGTTGTCAATAGATGGATTAATTGAAGATGATGAGAGATTTAGGAGGATAATAGGGAAATTACCTTATCTAACCTTACAGGGCATGATCTTAGTTCAACAGTTAAGTCAGTTTATAAGGGAGCAAAAAGAGCCACATGATAATTGGTATTGGTCAATTCTATATTCAAAACTAGAATAATCAAGGTAATGTGATGGAAACTGAGAACATGTGTCCAACCATATCTACTCCACGATATTAGGATATCTAACAGCAAAATCACGCAGCAACATAAGGCGAAGGAAACCCTACTTTTAACAATAAATTCAAGAACTTGCAGAGTAACAAGTATGAAGTATACCTAATCAATGTAGATTAAGAAGACTCGTTCCATAGTGTCAACCGTCATGTAACATACCCCATCCCCTTCTGAACTATTTTCAACTGGATCGTACGACTCAATATATTCGAACACCTCTTTGAGTAACCCATCGACGTACGCTTCCGCGATTCCTGTCAGGCAAACTACATGACGCGAGGGGAGTAAACGCTTGCAGATAGGACATTCAACCTTGCTTGGCTGTTTATTACCCACAAATATCTTCTTGTTGCGCCCAGGTCTACACTCTCGAGATGTACTAAATATACCAATAGCTGGTTTTTTAGCTCGCAAATGGTCCAAAACCTTGTCGAGATCTTTAGCACCACTTTCCACATAAACTTCACAATTGGTATACCCAGTAATTTTGAAGTTGTCAAATCCAAGGGTTTCGTCCCTAACTCTCCCATCAAAGACTGTCTCTTCATCCTTGCCCTTAAGAATACCGTCTAACATTTTCGAGATTGGAATTGCGGGCGGGAAAACACGGACGAGATAACCCACATAAACAGCCAAATTCTCCATAGCTCTCGGGTCTCCTTCTTCTTCCCATTTCTTTAAATGCAAACCTTCAATTGCCGGGCACAACGCATGATGAATACAGCTACCAGGATGAATGTCGTTCTGATTTCGCATTTCAATAGGGAAGATAATGTTGCCATTATCATCCCTACGAATGCAGGAAACCAGGGTCCCTTCAACAATATGATCTTCCATTTGGGGAGAGTTGTTTTCTGTTGAAATGTATTTGGAGAAAAGGAGTTATGTGGTTTCAATTTCCAGATCAAATTAGTCAAAACCCTAGATTCCTCAAATTGGTGGTTTTTGTTTGCTCCACCCATAAATTAGAGGGCCACGCTTGGCAAGATTTGGGCCGGGCAAAAACTGATAAAATGGCCCAAATGTGGCTCGGTCGGAAGGGGTAGACCTGTCAAACGGGTCGAGTCTGGCAGATTCTGGTCATGTGGGTCGAGTTAATATGGGTCACATATACTTGTTAAATACGGGTCGGATCAATACGGGTTCGGGTCGAGTTTGGGTCAGAAATACGTCACAAATTTCAATAATTTACAAATTTTTAATAAAAAACGTAATTTTTAAATAACATTTTTTTTATTATATTTCATTTCTCATGACATTACATATTTATTTTTAATATATTGAACCGATTAGTTTGATGAAATTATTTTTTTATGAAAGACTTTATTATAAATCATTTTTAAAATAGTAAAATATTAATATTTTAATTATATTGGTGATTTTAAGTCATGAAATATTAAATGTCACATTAAATTATTTTTATTTATTATTATGTGATTATTAATTAAATTATATAAATATCTTTTTACTCTTGACCCAACGGCTCGGGTCTTAACCCATGAATTTTCGAGTCAGTATGTCGCAGGGTCAATTGGGTCATTGATTGAAAAAATCGGGTCTTGACCCCCGAAAAACGGGTTGGGTCGGGTTTGCGGGTCTGGTCAAGAATTGACAGGTCTAGTCGGAACACATGTATAGGCCTATTTGGTTGGGTTTAACCCGACCCACCACAAGCTAGGGCGAGTAGTCGTGACCCTCCCAAAGCCTACCTGCTCCACCCAATTATTATACTCTAGTCCCTCCGCATTGCATTATTTGCCTCACACGATAAAAATTATCGTTCCTTTATTCACGACATTTCCTAATTTGTGAAATTTTTCGATCCCTGGGTATTTAAGATGTTGCTCCATCCATTTTACAATATTTGTCATTTTAGAAAAAATACGAGTGCCAACATTTGTCGTTTTACAATTCATATGCATTAATTGTTTTTATTCCTACGAGCATGTGCAATAGATTAACTTTATATAAGAGCAAATGCAGAAGTACTTATTTTCGAGTTTATCAACAAAAACGTTTTTAATAAAATTCATCTATTGCGACAAAAAGTCCGTTCTTATTTTGTAGAGATAGAGAACCTAATTATGTCAGTTTGTTAGGTTGGAAGTTAAACTTTTTGTTTCGGGACAAGTTTAAAACTTAAAATGTGCTCCTTCCCATCCAGGCGAAACTACCCCGGGTAGTTTCACACGTGGATTAAGAAATGCTGATTAAAAGAGAATAAAGTACACAAGTAGGGACCAAAAATAAGGAATATTTGTTGATTTTTGGGGTAAAATAGTGACATCTTAGGTAATTAATGAAACTTTATAGTGATAATTTGTATGCAATCTTTTCCAAAAGAAGTATGAGTAGTTTGGTTTAGATTTGACAAAAATGGAAAATGGATAGTTTGGCCTGAATCGAAGAAGAGAGTATGTAATAAAAGTGTAAGAATGAAAACTATCGACTTGCAGTTGTAGGTAAAATGATTATTGATAACTATCAGACCATACCCATCCAAGAATCAACTTAATTGGGTCATCATTAACTTTTACTCTTAATTACACCTCATTTACCTTGACTCACTTATACCCTCTCATTCAAAAAATCACCACCTAGGTCA
>JAUEKU010139073.1:1266-12347 GCA_032274805.1 Gypsophila paniculata
ACTCATAATTATTATTATATACAAAAGAATATCTAATTTCATCTTTATAATTTTTTTAATTATATCGAAACCTAAGCCAACTAAATCTTAATAAGTACAAACTAACAATATAGCACCGTCAAATTTTTACCTAGGGTCTAAAATTATAGTAAAAATACAGACATAAAGAATGTCGATCCAATATTTTAAAAATTTTGCTTGCATGGCTGGAAGAAATCGAAATGAGTATACGTTAGGATATATGCCAAAGAGTTGGGCAATAGGAATAATGTTATCAAGAAAACAAAGGGGAGTATGCTTATATACATTCGGAGAAAGATAGTGTTGCATCCATAAAAGCACGTAAAAAATCAACATACATCTCCGTATTATCCCAATCCTCTTCAAGTAATTTATTACCAATCGAAAAAAGTTCGGTTCCAAAATTTAGTAAGAGGGTGTCTTTATTCTATACAAGCTAATAACATAATCTGTATTGAACTCTACCTAGTGTTATTTATTAAGAAATCTTCTATAACGTCTTTTTCCAAAAATTTTGCACCGTGGCCCGCCCACAAGCCTGGCGCGTTGGGCACGCGCCATACTGCGACGACACTGTTCACTCGAGTCGTGCCAGGTCATGCCCTTGCCTTGCTGGCGATTGAGCCCTGCGTGCAGCGCGGACCACTAAGCTATTCTATCTTCACTACTAGAATTATTTTGGTTTCGAAAATATATTCGTTTTAATTTGGTGACTTGAGATTTTGAAGTGTTGGTAAATTTACTACTATTGATATTTTGTTACATGTATAATTATTTCTATTTGATAGTTGTATTTTAAAATTTCTCAATTTTATGGATTAAAAAAGAGGAATATTTCATAAAAATAATCCATACTATTAGTCACCTTCTCAAAATAAGCCGAACTATATTTTTTTTTAAAATAAACCCAACTTTTAATATTATTGTCTGAAAATACACCCAGTAAACTTTTACTTGTTATAACAGGTTCAAGTGACTAGCTATTTCCTTTTTCTCCTCCATTCCTCCATTAACATCACCTCCACCACCATTTTCCACCACCATTTTACCTCTTTACCGTTGCACTCTCCAGCTACCTCTCTCTACTCTCCCCAACAACTTCACCCTTTTCTTCTTTAATTTCTCCTCATCAAAAATATTTCTAATCAATTTTATTGTCTTCACTTCATTAAATATCTCTTTTTTTTTTTTGGTTTAATTCCCAGTTTATCATTCTTTGATCGGGTCAAAAACTTTAAAAAGTTTCCAACTTTGTGCAAATTTTGTTCAAATTTTGTATTAGTGGGTCAAAAACCCTAAAAAGATTCAAACTTTATGAAATTCCAATCAAATTTGATTGTATTTGGGTTAAAAATTCAAACTTTGTGAAATTTCAGATCAAATTTGATTGTATTTGGGTAAAAAAAAAAACCCTAAATTTGTGAAATTTTAGATCAAATTTGGCTGTATTTGGGTAAAAAACCCTCAAAAGTTCCCAACATTGTGAAATTCCAGATCAAATTTGGTTGTATTTGGATCATAAATCCTAAAAAACATCCGACATTTCGAAATTTTCGATCACATTTGGTTGTATTTGGAGTGTTGTGGTTGAGTGGCCGGAGAGCAAACGAGAACAGGTGGCAATGTTGGGTTGATTTACGGCCGCGGCGACTGGACATAGGAGCATGAATGGTGTGTAAATTGGGGGTTTATGATTACAATTAATTGATCAAGAAAGTTGTAAGTAATGGATAAAAAGTTGAAGATGACCTCTTAATCTATTTTGAGAATAACATACACACAAAGTTGGGATTATTATGAGATTAAATATATAGTTGAAATTATTTTGAGAAGATGAGTAATAGTTTGGATTATTCCTACGAAATAACACTTCTTAATTTATTTTTGATTCAAAGCTCTGAAGCCTAAAGTTAAACTAATTTTCATATTTACTTTCTTTTACCATCATAAATTTCATTATTTATTCACTTTTGTTGTTTGAATGTGAAACAAGCGACCTTAGTTTTACTTTCCTACATCATATCCTACCACTCCACTAGTTGCACGAATCCTGTAAGCGCTTGAGTAATGTTGTTGTTATTCGAGTTTGGTAGGAGTAATCAAGTAAGGATCATATGTGGTGGTACAATTGTCCACCAATATTTTTGCATGATAAGTAGATCCATATTATACGTTGTATAAAGAAAACCAATTTAAAGGTAATATAAGTGACTAAAACTTTCACTCGACGGTTAGAATTATGAAATCCGAAAGATTAATTAAACCTTGTTACGTGATGATCACAAAAGTGAAAGCTACATGTACATCTTTACGAGCACTTGAAATTACGATCAACATTGATAAACCATCATTTGTATATCGTCGAGTTAAAATCTATGTCGGAACTCATACGTTATTATCTCTTTATTTCACTTATTCAGCCTTATAGTTCTTTTCTTTTACTCCTTATCAAAAGTGAACCATAAGCTAAACCAAAATGTAAAGTCACAAATGAAATCATACATGCATAAAGCTATCACTATTATTTACATCCAATTTCATGTACACCCATGTATCTTACTCTATTTTTACACAAATTCTCAAATACAACCGTGGTATATGATGAGCAAATAGATTCCATGTCACAACTCATAATAAAAGTGAGATAATAACTTAATCGTATGCATATAATCGTCTCACACGGGATCAGCTCAGACTTCCAAATCGAATGGGACAATTTTTTTCACATGTAGAAATCCTTGCATATCCTCATTATGGCAAACTTCTTCCAAACCAACCTCATCATCAAAGTGTTCATTATTGACCTCATAAACCATATTTACACACAAATAAAAACTCACCCCAAAACACATCATCCCTATAAAAAACCAACTAAACAATATGTTAACCAATGCCTTTGCCCTATGCAAAAGTTCATGATCATCACACTTAATGACATCTTTACCATAATGGTCCTTGTGTAGGGCACAACCTTTGGGAGCAAAACTTTGTGTCCATAACATATAACCCATAACAATTAGCCATAACCCTTGGAATATTATCCCAAGTGACCTAATGTAACACACCATGAAACTCTTAGGCAACCATATGCTTAGGAGAGTAAACACAAGGCACACCGAAACAAGCTCTTGTAGGAGCAAATGGTATTGGCCTTCTAGGCCGATGTGGTCCGTCGTGTGAAAGTGAAAGAGAAGGAGCTCTTCCGCGAAGGCCATGGCCGCGAGGAAATGCCCTAGGTCAGATCTTGACGTGAGGTTGGGTCGAAATTTGTCGAGCAAGATGGCAAATAGAGCATGTAGGCAGAATGCCATGGCTATACAAGCATGCTCAATGTGGTGTAGGTGGCTGGCTTTGAAGGTACCGTCAGTGTCGAATGGAGCTAGATGGAGCTCCACTAAAGAGAAAACGGAGCAGCCGAATAAAATAAGGTAAAGTTCCAAGTACCTTGAGAATTTGGTGGGAAACCATAGGAGGGATTTGAAGGTCTTTTTATTAATTGAGTGGATCTTTATTTGGTTGTATAAATGCCATAAGCCTACCATCACAAAAACCAACCCAAGCAAAACATGGCCTTCTCTGCCTCCCATTCTGATATTAGTCTCAATTTCGAAGACGATTCGGGGGAGATATATGGAGTAGTTGAAGAGATTATTGCCAAGTATAAAAAAGGATGAGTTTCTGTGAAGTGAGGCAACCTTTTTTTGTGGCTTAAGAGTTAATAAAGGGTATTTGGCAGAAATTGGGTATTTGAATAATGCTCCAATTCTCTTCAAAACTACTCTTTGTGCATATCAGTGATTCATGGCAAAATCTTGTACTCTACCCTAAATTTTGCTTGGGGAGAACATACTCTGAATTTGATACTCGGAACTGCTATAGAAGACTTGCAGATGTCACTATATATAAATCGGACATATATGTTCTAAGGTTAAAGGATGCATCTGATAAACGGTTTTCAAATTCATCAAATCTATGCACAGATACGGTATGGAAAAGGTCGTATACCCAGCTTCTGGAGACAAATATTCCGTACCAGTTTCAATCTTTCAATTTTTCCACATTCAGATAAATAACGCAGTTGATCTCGATACAACACAACAAAAATGATGATGTCATCCTATATTAATCATCACAACAATATATGACAGAACAATTCAGATTTCACCCCGTAACTCAAAACACACTTATTTTGTGGGATAGGGAGATGACACAAAACATATAAACATATGTTTTATCGATTACCGTAGTATACGATGGGGCCCATAAAAGGAGTAACTCAAAAACAAGCCTCGATTTGGGAAGTAATATTCCAAGATTGACTCGTAATTCATAAATATAAGCCATCAGAACATCAACATGAACCAAAGGGGCTTTATATAAAAATTACCTCAGAAAAGAATGTTACAGTGAAAGGTTACCAGGAGTTACCTCATTCAGTAATGATACAGAGCCCGAAACCATAGAATACAAAGACATAAGACGTGATATATCCTCTACAGTCTCCACCAAAACATAATCAAAGACGTTCCATATAAATAATTCAGACTTATGAACAAACAAGTGGTGCAGGAAAACTGTGATGGATTACATATCGACAACTAAAATTAGATCGACTTACAGTTTCTAGGCAATGATGCCAAGAGATGAAGTTCGGTTAGCTGTTCGCATCCTCTCCTTTGTTATCTTGCACCTGTCGTATGAACTGACCACGCACACGAGGTCTCTGCTCTGCTAGCTTCTTTCGGCTTTGATAGCGCACCTATTTGTGGATGTAAACAAAGAAAGTCTGAGTCGCATTACTTTCACTATGTTAATAGACTGTATTTAAAGTCAAAGACTAGAAGCACAACAGCATTAAAGCAATACCAGCAACACGACGCTGAGTAAAAGGTACGGAGTAATTCTTAGTGTTATGTAGCGAGTCAGGTCGTCACAGTTTACCCTATTTGATGTAATGTTAATTATTCAACCACACCAAAGGAAACACCACTACATTGTAAAGCCTTGTTTGGTTGGAAGGACGCGAAGGGAATAAGAGGACGGAAAAGGATGGGCACAATTTCCTGGATTTGGACAATACTTTGAGATGTAAAACGTCAGTACTCTATTCAACTTTGCCCGATTGCCCTCTCGCCTTCCTGTCCCTAGTTGCCTTCTATTCATGCCCTTCCTCTCCTTTCTCCCTTATTATCCTATCCAGCATTGTGTGTTCAATTACAATCCTCAATTTCCCCATTATGTTTACTAGCAGAAACTCTTAAAAATCAGAAAGGAGTAACGATTATCTCCAATCGAACATGTACATAAAAACTGTAACAGCTTGTGAACTGTAAATAAACTATGACTTCACTTTACATGACTAGACAAAGAAATTCAAAAATGACCACAGAAAAGTTAACCCAAAATGGTCATTAGCATTACCTTTTTGTCAAAACATCTTTCCTTTCGTTTTTGGCGAAATTTATTTAAGGCAGCCTCCCGGTGTGCAGATCGACTTTGATCAACACCAACACCAGCACCAACACCGCTGCCACTTCCACTACCAATATCAGTACAGTCATTTGCACCTTCACCACAACCGTTGACCATATTCTTTCGTTCAGCATTTACAACAGCAGCACCTCCATTATTGGTATTGCTCCCGTGATTACTACCGCAGACACTCTCGTTTCCACTACGATCGACAGCATTTGCTTCAGCTAAAACTCCCTTACTATTTAAGGATCCACCACCTGTGGCTGTTCTATCATGAGTAGCAACAAGCTGAGCTTTCTGTATGCTATGCACAGGGCGAGTATAGTACTGTTTCTGAAGTTGGATGTCAGTCATAGGGTAAATATCATTTTTTTGCGGTTTAACATTGATTGGTCCAGGAGTGGCCTTGGTAGATGCCGTAAGCTCAGATTCGGATGGACCTTTTTCCGCTGGTTGAGAAGCCGGTGTCTGATTAGAGCATCTGAGTATCGATGTTTCAGGTACCTTCTCAGTATCCGAAGGAGGCTTCCTGAAAGTTTTATTAGTAGTAGAGCCCATGTCATTATTGTTACTGCTACTATTTGAGTTTTGATTGGGGGCACTATCAGAATTTGGTTTCTTTGCTGCTTCAGAACTATTATCTGCCGGAGAGCAACTACCCACATTGCCCGTCAGACCTTGGTTAGCAGTTGAACATGTATTATACCTACAAAATACAGTAGTCACTTACTGTTAGAGACATGGGGTAGTCACTTGCAGTCAGAAACACGGGGAAAAGTTATCTTCTAACTTTTAAGTGCTTTAGCTTACCTGGTGAAGGCTGAGAGCTCTGAATGCCTAAGGATATTCTTCTCCGAAAAATTATTACTCGTTTCTGCGTGATCACCTGGTCTATTCAGACTGAGCCCAAGGGAAGGTGATTCTTGGACATTCTCCGTGTATTTCTCTTTGTTTTTAGGAAGTTCAGGAAGAACAGCGGGCAATCGAGATCCTGAACTTCCTCTGGAATGTTCATCGGTGCAAATGACTGCAGGTAAGTTCACAACCTGTCTAATTATACCTTCTTCAATCTTATCATTGCTAATATCTAGCTCCTTGTCAAGATTCCCACCATCAGTTTCCAGGTTGAGATCTAGCTGTGAAGATTTGTTTACGTCGGTATCAGACACTGACACCTTTTTTATTGGTGCTTTTGGATGTGGTTCAGTGTTTCTTGTTATTCCAATCTCCAGGTTCTTTCCCATTGAAACATTTTCTGACATAAGTAAAACAGATCAGTCGATAATTACAAGGTTATACTGACAGCAATTAAAAAAATCCACTGAGTATAATACCACATACCAATTTGTTTATCGTGTCCTCTACAGTCTTGCATGGATGCAGGCACCCAGCTGCTGGCAAATGCCTCGGACCTTGGGCAGATGGCCTGAGCACAAGTGCTATCCGTCGGATCAGCAGGTTGGTCCCACAAAGATGGTGGTTGGGGACTGTCAGCTTCCGCAGCCCTTTTAGTCCATGAACTCTAAGTAACCAAGAAATACGAAATTCAAATAAGATAAAAAATCAGTTATATATGCACCAGGAGTTTCTGAAATCATTAGTAAGAGCGAATACAACAACGACAACAGTACAACACCATTACCCCAATGGCTCAAAGGCTGCTACCTATGCAGGACTAGGAAAATCAAATGTACACAGCCTTACCGATGTTAAGGAATAGACGGACTGTTTGCAAATGACCCATAATACAAATTTTGTTGTAGCATCAGACAACAGCTACATCACAATATAAGAAGCTAAGGTAATCAGTGAGTCCTTTTCACTATATTCCATCAACTGTTGCAGAAATTGCTGTCAAAAATTCAAAATTATACAATCCTAAAACAATTGATAATTCAGCAAAAAAAAGTTGGCCATCGTTTGAAGCCAACCCTTCAAAATTGAAGAAATTACCTAGCTGTGTCCTAAAGTTCTGGTTCTTTTGTATATAATCTTGGTACCTATAATTTCCTTGGCTAATTACTTCGGTCTAAAGGTTATGAAATGGAACTTAATGCATCTAAAATTCAGTCATAAGATAATTTCTGCAAAATCTAACAGATACATTTTACATGGATAGTCGTCAACAACCTATCATACATGGTTCAAATTTCAGTCAATATGTCTGTATAGGAATCAAGAGCCGCCCATATGAGATATAGCAAGATGTATCAGGTACCGAAAATCGGCTGAGTTGTATCACATATTGGCCAACCCAATCCAAAATGACCACGATGGGCTGAAATTTATGACATATGCCCCTCCAGTTTTCAGTGATCACAATAACATTGCCGCATTAATACCGAATCAACCGACATGATTCACATGGATCCACAGGGGGCAATAGCAGGTGACAACTCTAACATCATCAAACTGGTCATCAGAAATACAACAGCCACGTCAATTCACTCCTATAAATTATATGTTACCTGAGTGCCACTTCCATGATCACTTCCACTTCCACCTAAACTTCTGCTGTCATCTTCTTCATTGCTGCCAGTACCATTGTCTGATTCATGAGGACTCTTTGCCGTCATAGACTTCTCATTTCCTATTGCGCTTTCACTCCCACTACCACTAGACTAATAAGAGAAAGAGTGAACGAAAACAGAAAGAATTAAAATAATGGTGCTAATTTTGTCATTTGACATTGCTGCTCGCAACTGAAATAGTAGGAACGTAGAAAAACAGAAAGAAAACGAAACAAAAAGGTGTAATTAAGGTTGACTATTACAGATCCAATATCATATCAACGTTGACACTGGGAAAAGGTAGAGGCACTCACACTGTGACATCTCCTCCAAACATGTTGCCAAAGGTTTTTGAGTTCGTTTTTTCTGATAGGCTTCACCAGAAAGTCTGCGGCACCCTTGGACAAGCACTTTAGAACTATACCCATTGAATCATAACATGACATCACTGCACAAGAAAACACTCACCAATGTATAGTAGTTAAAGTATCAAAAGATTCAATTTGATACTAAATTAAACTAGTTAGATAGAGGAAGATATAAACTCATGAGTCCTGAACATTAGAGAAGCAAATGGATGCAACGACAAAAACTCACTAATAACAGGAATATTCCGGCAGCTTTTGTGAGCCATTATCTTTGATAGAAGACCGATACCCGTCAATCCAGACATGACCACCTCAGTCAAAACTAGATCAATCTGGTTGTCCAAGTTTTCCAAAATTTTCCAGGCTTCTATACCATTTGACACTGCAGTAACTGCAGAAAAATACAAGTCATAAGATACAGGAATTATTAAAAAAAAAAAAGAGAGAGAGAGATAAGAGGGAGAGACAGAAAGAGAATAACAGATTTCTTGAAAGGTACAAAAACAATCACATAAAGATGCATAATTGCTAACAGCCTTGCACTATTAAGATCTAAATCTTAATAGCAACAATTGATCCATCAAACATCAACGTGTATTATACAATGACAATAGATAGTAATCATAGTACTACTAGGCCAAGGGAAGTGACGGAAATAACTTTCCCCGAGAAGTAACTAACAATTTGAGGTAAATGTTTGATTCAAACTCACAGTATTTATTAAGTCGCATATGATAAGCTTACAGGAGATACAGATAAACGGGGTTGAGACAACTGAGGAATTAAAAAAACCAGCAGCTTTCACATTCGGACATGATAAGGGTTCATGTAAATGGTGTGATAAAGGGCTCAGATGTATGCAACCATACACCTATGACAAGAAATGAACGAATGACTTTTACTCCACAATGAAAGACTCCGCTATAAAAACAAGTGAGGCCAGTTTATTGAACCATTTTTGTTTATTCTATCATAATAAATGACCAAAGACTAGTATACGCTTCAACATAAAACTAAAAGAGGGATAACCAAAAGTAAGCAATTACTCCTATCATCTAAAATAATCAACTGCGTGGAGATCAAGGAGAAACTCACCCTCGTAGCTACAGTTGCGTAATAATGCGCTAACAACATGACGGGTCGAATCATCGCTTTCAACAAGCAAAACTTTCAGAGATCTTACGGGAAGGAACCTCTCCCAACAAACTATTTGCCCTTGAGGTTGGGGCTGCACCCTATGAGCATCTGTCGCGGGGTGAACCGTACTCGCAGTAGCCCTCAAGTTTGCATCATTACTGCTCTCTTTGTCTCGCTTAGCACCCTCATTGGAACATCCCTGTCCTTCACCGACAACCCCAGCCTTCACCGCTTTCTTCTCATCCTCTTTGGGCTCATTATGTTCTGCCAAACCTTTGGCAACACCACCCGAACCATTTTCACGACTCTGAACATACTTCATTAAGTTTAATTACAGCTACCAACTACGAGAAAGGAAATGGATCCAACTTCCAACCTAAACTTCTCTTGTCTATTCGACGACCTGAACATTGTCGCATAAAGTACGCTCTCGACATGCAAAATTAACCTTCACTTATCCCTATTTGTTCCAAACCACAACATAAAAGCAAGTTACTGCATTAGTTCACTTGTAAAATGGCCAAGTGGACCATAGACATACCATCTAACTATACATCACTTATAGAAATATAAGAGCAAGATCAATTGAAAACACCTAAAATCCACCTTTAAATAATATTAGCTCCAATCAATAACATTAAGTACAGATGTACAACGAAAGCTCACCAACCATACATAAATGTTACTCCATACTCCGTAACTAAATCGTCCTTAAACACCACCTGATTATGATAATAAAAAAATAAAAAAATAAAAAAAAAAGCATATGTTCCAGCTTAATAAAATAGACCATTATACAAAAAATAGACCAAATAAAGGAAATCCTGAATCAAAACCATTATTGATTCTGCATCAAACAATAAAATCAAATGAAGAAAAACAAGCACATGAGCTTCACAAAAAAAAATAAAAAAATAAATAAATTACGCGAAAAACCGAACAAATCAAAAAAATTAATAATCAAACCACAGTTTATATTAAATCAAACAACAAAATCAAATAAGAAAAACAAGCATGAGTTCCAGTTTTACCAAAAAGCAATCAATTACACGAAAAACCGATCAAATCAAGAAAATTGACCATAAAAACCACTGTTTATATTACATCAAACAACAGAATCAAATGAAGAAAAACAAAAATGTGTTCCAGCTTACCAAAAAAACAATCAATTACACGAAAAACCGATCAAACGAAGAAAACTAACAATCACAACCATTGTTTATATTACATCAAACAGCATAGATAAACAAGCATACGTTCCAGCTTAATAAACAACAATAGATTACACGAAAAAACCGACCAAACGACGAAAATTAACAATCAAAACCATTGTTTATATTACATCCAAAAACATAGATAAACAAGCATACGTTCCAGCTTAACAAACAACAAACGATTACACGAAAAAACCAAACAAACGAAGAAAATTTACAATCAAAACCACTGTTTATATCACATCAAACAACAGAATCAAATGAAGAAAACAAGCATATTTTCCAGCTCAACAAAAAGATAACCAATAATTACACCAAAAACACACCAAATGAAGAAAAAACAACAATCAAAACCA
>JAUEKU010139184.1:0-12346 GCA_032274805.1 Gypsophila paniculata
CCCGAGCAGTGGTTTAGAATGTTCAGCAACTTACAGATGGCAATGTCGGCATCTTCTAGGACCCAACTTTGTTTCATCTAGAACAGAAGTTCCTCGTCATTGTCGAATTTGTAAAGAATAGTTTTGAGATGTGATAAACAAGTTTTCCGGGTTTTTGGGTTTGTGTTATTTGTTACTCCGTACTTCATACGGAGTACATTATTGCTTTCTGGACTAACAAGTACATAGCCTTTGGTCTTCAGAATTTGACGTAATCGACATAATTGACTGTATTGAGAAGTTGAAGTTAAGGTGTTATTCGAAACTATATGCTTGTCGATTATATGGTAGAACTTATTACACCAAACAAAGACTTAGTCGCAAAATTATTCAAGTCTGCTAAATTGAGTCATCATACACTTATGTTGGTACAACCTAGCCTAATATAAAGGGAAATCGAATTCTCCTGTTGTTAAATTGATACTGTAAATCCCAATGTACCGAAACAAATGCTAAAACCGAGTCATGGCCTTGCATCAGGTTGCCTTTCGGGCACAGAAGCTTGATATTCCGGCAAATTCTCGCATGATTGGTAGACATTATTCAGCGTCGGATATTTGGACTGCAAGACATCCATATATGGTGAGGACACATGCTTCAAAGTCAAACTCTAAACAATAAGCGCATGAACTCGTGTCATGGGTAGAGAAAAATACTTAGTTTTGGGCAAAGAACGTAAATTTTTCTCAAAAATGACAGCATAACGTAGAGGACGACATATCCTTCTCAAACGACTGTAAACTGTATTAAACTATAATGTATCACGGGAGTAACAAAAAATGGAGAAAGAAATATATTTACCATATCAATGTGAAACCTGCTCATTGCTATAGATACTTGCGGTGCCAGAAATACATCAGCCTGAATTAAGAGTGGAAAAAACGGGGAAACGTATGTTATGAAAGAACAATGAATGACGATTATATGACAAAATAACAAAGAATCGACCCACGCTACACGAGTGAAAAAAGAATGCGGTTTCAGAGTAAGATACCAACCATGGAGACTTCATCTCCCATCGAGTATTTGCCAGCAAAATCTTTCAGCAATGTTTCCAAAGCTACGCGTAGATCACAAGTATTAATTACCATTGCACAATATGATTCCTGTTACGACTTCACATTCATTACACTACAACAGCGTAAGTTACTATCGTTGCAGCTTGACATCAAAATCCACATGCTACTACGCTAGTCGAGATTCCGTTGCTGAATATGATAAATTAACACACACATTTCAAAGTCAAAGAATGGTGTATCTTTGCATCTACTAGAGCTGAACATAAACTTACGTTACTGTACGATTGAAAGAAATGACAGAATGAACTCAAATGAATTGAAGCGATATAGAAGCAAGCTGAGCAAGAGTGCCTATTCTACTGACCCGAGAAACCTTTGTCTATAATCTGTTGAACCCACGACAAACTTTCTTCTTGACCAAGCTTCTTCTCCAAATACATCTGTAAACAGCACTTTCTCCGACCGCTTAGCATTTTCAAATAGATAAAGCATTTTCAACACGTTCCTATTCGTACAACAATGTACTAAGAAGAGAAATATACATGCACTGATTTCATGTGTAGTGACTGCATGCTGCTGCTGACGATACTAGCAGCCTGTTGCAGAGGAAACTGAACATGTTAACGACACTTCTTTCTGTGAACAAAAGATAAGAATTACGAGTATCATTTAACCTAAAAGTCCCGTGATACTTGACATTACCTGAATACTGATGGCTTTGCGGCGAGGATCAGCAGGCAAAAGCCGAATCTGAGGATACTTATCTTCTAAGTACTAGCAATAATAACAAGTTAATAACAAACAAGAATGCTCGTCAGTAACGAAGCTATAATTTTCAATGTAGGTTCATCATAAACCAACAGCTCAAGTGCTCAAAACTAACCATTAAGATAGCCAATGAGTCAGACACGACAACTCCGTCATCAACCAAAGCTGGAACAAAATGAAGTGGATTGATCTGCTCAAACTCTACATGTGGACCAGCATGAGCATAAGAACATATTTGGAAGATAATTTGAACAAATAAAGATCACATATTTACATATGATAACCCACAAAAGGAGAAAACAAACGGGATAATTGATAGGACGCCACCAGATGATACCGAGTTTCTGTACCACCCTTCTCACATAGACGTGATCCCCAAATCGGATAGAGAATATTTAGGATATGTGGGAGGGTGGCATGCCAGCAAATCAGGTGACGTCATTTCATTTTCCAAACAAAAACTCACCGGGAGTAAATTGTTCACCATTGACAAGATCAACAGGTCTACATTCATATTTTAACCCTACACAAACAAAAAAAAATTGAAATCCCAAGTACAAAATCAGTTCAAAATTGATCAAACAATCAAAACAAAAGAAATCGAAGTCCAAATCCCAAACTACAGATCTATTTTACTTCGATACTTCACGTTGGCTCCGTGTCATATGTCATAGTCATATACCTCAACACTCCATTTTAGACGTTATAAAATCGAATTATCTCATAAAATAACTAGGACTGTCACTAGACAGACCGTGTCGTGTCAGATACTTGTAGACGAGTCTGATTAACATAAGGTACAAAAATCAGTCCAAACAAGTCCACAGACTCAAACATTTTTCATGGGTTTTTGATGATTAAAAATGCCCAGAAACAAAATTTGCAAGCAAAATTAATAATAAGCACAAAAAAGTAAATAAGTTTAGATTAAAATTTAGACCTTTAAGTTCAAAGCAAAGCGAACTCTCCAAGAGCATGAACTAAACCAGTGAGAGTACAACACCAATTTTGAATTTTGTTCCATTTCGATGGGACACGGTGCGTTAGTGCTGGTATGATCGTTACTGATTTTGGTTCATCAATTTCTCTTGTAAGTGAAAGAGTATTGACTCATACGATTAATTAATTAATTAATTAGTACATTATTCAATTAATTAGCATCAATTATGTTAATGTGACTGAATAAAAAAGTAAAATAAAGTGTCTTATTTTTTAAATCGATTGATATATTGGACGGTGAGAAATGATTTGATATGATTCATAAGATTCTACCACGTTGATTTCATGTTTTTTTAATTAGGAAAATTGATTAATTTTGACTCAATTTGAATTGATGTTGGGGAATTGACCACTAATTATATCCAACTTAACATTAAATACGCGGTACGTCACAAATAAGATAACTTTATGTCTTAATATTGTCTAATTCGAGCAATTTTATGACAGTCTAAACAAAAAGATAAAATCGAGTTACACGAGAATCCAATCCAGTCTAAGCCATACAAAACCTGACTTCAGCTCAAATTGAGTCCACTTAATTCAACTCCAAACTTAAACTCATAATTTTACCGACTTCAAAACAACCTTTTAACCAAATCGATCTCCAAAATCCCGACTAACTAAACCGACTCAGATCATTCGCACCCGAAAACCACCCACCAAATTGGTGCATTGACCGCACCAAACACATGCTCATATAAGAGCTTCACAAAATTGATTGTTTTTTTTTTCTTAGCAAAAAAATGACGTCAATTACACATCAACTCACAAATACATGTTACTCAAATAAAATTAGTCCAAAACAACATCAAAAATCACACAAATTGTGCATTTTATCATGTCAACACCACCACAAAAATGAAAATGACCCAATTAATCGTAGAGAAGTTATTTTTAAAAGTAGTGAACTTGCTACACTAGCTGCCATCTTTCATTTCAGGTTAGTTATATTGAAATTACGGTTTTTCTAATCTGTGCCCGTCCAAAAATGGAAATATTGCTCTTTTGTATAGTGTATTACATTTCTTTTTTTTTTTTTGTATTTCTAATGTTGGTCAAGTGGGTACACGTTAGAAAACCGTCGAAATTATTCTTGATTAGCTCTTTAGGTTAATGTTGATTTTGGGTTTTAGTAAAGTTTTAACCTTGGTGGTTAATTTGATTGTTTATTGATGTTTTGTACTTCTTTCAAGTGTGCATAGTGGGTACACGTTAGAAAAAAAAATTAACCGTTGAAATTATGCTCGACTAGCTCTTTAGGTTAATGTTGATTTTGGGTTATACTAAAGTTTTAAACATGTTAGGATATTCTGAGATGGTTCCTTGACAAAACATGGTGATTAAATGAAGTGTTAGTTGATGCTTTGTTATCGTTAACACGTGCATAGTGGGCACACGTTAGTAAAACCTGTTGAAATTATCCTTGAGTAACTCTTTAGGTCACTGTTGATTTTGGGTTATAAAGTTTCAAACTTGTTGATTAAATTGATTGACTGTTTAATGATGTTTGTGATGTAAATAGTGGAACAAAGCCAAGTTATTTGGGAGTGCAGAAGAATCCACCAGCATTAGCATTGTGTCCTGCTACAAATAACTGCATTTCTACTTCTGAGAACTCCACTGATCTCTCTCACTATGCTCCTCCTTGGTAACTCCTTTTTTACCATACTCGGTCCGATCCTAACGACTCTATGCCTTGTTCTTTTGGACTTAGTTTCAGTTCACTTCAATTATATTCAGCAGTTTAGTTGAGGTCTTCCTAGTAGAACTTACAATTTTTGTTATTCGATTTGGTTTCAGTTCGAAAAGAATATGGCCTTCTTTGACGACATTTTATTCCATTTGTATGGATGGTGCATAATGTATATGAGTGATGAGATTAGAATTTTACTTCCTAGCTGTTTGATTAGGGAATCAATATGCTACTAAGCTAATCAAATCTAGACGAAACCGAATAATTGTTTGAAATTTGAGCTAGACAGTTGGGAAATGAGATGAGAAAGATATAGGATTTCGAGAAAAGATATATATTCACATTCACGACCTCTATACGACACCAAACTTTGCATATTGGAGTACATATTATTATGGCAAACTATTGAGGTATAGGAGTCGTGAAAACTGGACATCAACCATCAGCTTACGGTTTGCTTGAGATGGTTCTCGATCTTACACAAACACCTTAGAGAATAAGCTAGAGAGTTAGTTTGAGCTATAGACTCCCTTGGTTGAGTTGGCTTGGTGATGTCACCGGATGAACCTCGTGATTCGAGGCGTCTTGTTTGCCATTTGTGTGAGTATGATGTACTGGCGGATTGTGTTGGTGTACGAATTTGCATGGTAAAGTTCATATCTTAGGGTTCATATGCATAGTTTTAGCACATAAGCTCCAATGTGTGAGACGGCCTTGTAGAGTTGTCGTAGAGACTAGAGAGCTGTTCCTTCATCTTTCGATACGAGACAAGGGACAGACAGATGCACTCAACACTGGAAGGATTCATTACATGTCATTAATTTGGCGATATATGCTGCTGACAGGAACTACAATCCTGAAGGAGGGAGAGGGAGCCAAAAACCTGTCAGCAAAGAGGTAGCAATGAAGGAGCTCGTTGATGTTGTAAGTTTTATCAACGCTTCTTCCATTTATCAAATTCTGTCGGTTTTTGTGTTTCGTGGAGGAACTACAAAGTCGTGATTCCATGCAGATAGAATCAACAAGACCAGACAACTTCACACCCAGGATTGTGGAGAAGAAAGATGATTATTTGCGGGTTGAATATGAAAGTCCGATTTTAGGGGTATGTTTCAGATCACCCGAATGATGGAAGCTTAACATTTGAATGGAATGTGTGACACTGTGTCTTTCATTTGTATCAGTTTGTGGATGATGTCGAGTTCTGGTTTCCGCCAGGGAAGAAGTCCATTGTCGAGTATCGATCTGCATCTCGTTTGGGGAGTTTCGATTTTGATGCGAATCGAAAAAGAATTAAGGTGTGTTCCAGTTTCAAAATCCGAAGTGATCAGGCATTTTTTTTCCCTATTTGAAGTTAGCGATTCACGATTCTTTGAATTTAGAATATGAAGAAATAGAGCAAACGACTTACTAAACACTTTTTGTTATTATAGCATGAAGTACTAGCCAATCGATAAAAGTACTGTGAGTTATCAGCAAACAGTCTCTTAGACTAAGATTGCGCACACACCCATGACCATGAGGCGCCAAGGTTAGGTTGTTATCATCGACGACTAATTTGAATGGTTTTTGATGCAGGCATTGAGGCAAGAGTTAGAAAAGAAAGGGTGGGCGTCAGAGAATACTTACTGACAGTATATTTCCTGACTTCTCGTTTCGAAAGACGATTCATTCTCCAGTTTCTGCTGCTTATCCTGCAGTCCACATATACAGCAAAGCTCAAGAGTCAAGAGTTATGGATGGAGTAGAAGAAATGACAGAGAGCATTCTGTGATTGTTCATTTGCAAAGTTGTAGTCGGAAAACCAACAGACATATTTTGACTGTATTCTAAAGTTTCCTGAATTAACATTCTCGATTTGGGATTATTAATAAAATTCATATTGAGAAATAAGCGTCTCGTCCAAACGTTTCGTTAGTTATACACAATCACAACAAAATCTAAACCGTCAAGAAGTTAACATCTTCATTCCTCTGAGAGATTGAGAAAATGAAGATGACCGTGAATCACGTAATTAATCTAATAAATTAAAAAAAATAACACTTGTTAGAAGACTCAAAACAAATATATACTCAAAGATTCTTTTCACAAAATGATGAACTTTACTAAATTATATATAAAATTTTGATATTCTTAATATTATTCTGAAAACAAAGAAAACAATATTGCACATGACCTATATTTTCGCCTATATATTGCACAAAAATTCGAAAATTCTCTTAAACTCATCAATAATGTCAAAACGTGAAAGGAGTAGATTAGGTTCAATTGGAAGGACTATTACGTCTAATAGTCCATACAAGTTAGAAAAACCGTTATATTAAAAATGAATGGACGTAGTCAGCATAGACATAGTTTACAATTTCTCATACTCGACATAATTGCACAAACATAGAAAACCCGTTACATTAAAAATAACGATTTTTCTAACGTGTGCTCATTGGACACACAATAATTATTCTAAATTAGGATAGAGTTTCTCACTTAAAATTACAAAAGATATTAAATACTTCCAATCTTTCATGAATTTGTTATAAAATTATGCATTTTAGAATTATTAACCACACACGTTAGAAAACCCGTCAATGTAAAGCATCAAGATATTTTTAGAGGATAAGAGGGCTCAAAAAAACACTAGTGCAATTAGTTTTGTGAGGGGTTTAAGACATTTGCAAAACCCTCAATCAACAACAATTCAAAGGTGAGTTTCTTCTTATCCAAAACCCTAATTTTAATTTTTCCCCAATTTTACAATTTCTCATATGTTTTATATTTCTTTAATTAGTTATTAAAATTATAATGGATTCTAAATCCTTCTTATGTTCACCAAAATTTGCCCAATTTAGCACTTCACCACTATTACTTTCATGTAAAGTTTCAATCTTTGAAAACCCTAATTTTGTACCAAAACCCAGGTTAAAATTCTCTGTTAATTCATGTCAAAGGTCATGTTTTTGGGGGAAAGATTTGATCTTGGGGGGAAATGAATTCGGGTTTTCGAAAACCCGAAAAACCCATGTACAAATTTGCCCAATTATCAGAGCTGTAGTTAAAAGAAGAAAAGAAATCCCATTTGATAGTGTAATTCAAAGAGATAAGAAGCTTAAATTGTGTTTAAAGATTCGAAAAATACTCATGAGTCAACCTGATAGAACTATGGCCCTTAGGGAGATGGGTAGGTATAGGAGGCAATTGGGTTTGCAAAGGGGAAAGCGGTTTATCGCGTTGTTAAAGAAGTTTCCTGGCGTGTTTGAGATTGAGGAGGAGGGTGCTTATATGCTTAGGTTTAGGTTGACACCCGAGGCCGAGAGGTTGTATTTTGAGGAGTTAAAGCTTAGGAATGGGATGGAGGATGTGTTGGTTAGTAAGTTGAGGAAGTTGTTGATGATGTCGTTGGAGAAACGGATTTTGTTGGAGAAGATTACACATTTGAGGACTGATTTGGGGTTGCCCTTGGAGTTTAGGGATACTATTTGTCATAGGTATCCGCAGTATTTTAAAGTTGTTAGGACTGATCGTGGTCCTATGTTGGAGTTGACTCATTGGGACCCTGAGTTGGCGGTTTCTGCGGCCGAGATGGCTGAGGAGGAGAACCGTAGTAGGGAGTTGGAGGAGAAGAATTTGATTATTGATAGGCCGATAAAGTTTAATAGGGTTACGTTGCCTAAGGGGTTGAAGTTGTCGAAGAGCGAGATGAGGAGGATTGCGGAGTTTAGGGATATTCCGTATATATCCCCTTATTCAGATTTTTCACATTTGTTGCCGGGGTCACGGGAGAAGGAGAAGCATGCTTGTGGTGTCATTCATGAGATGTTGAGCCTGACTGTGGAGCGGAGGACGCTTGTTGATCATTTGACGCATTTTCGGGAGGAGTTTAGGTTTTCGCAGCAGCTTCGAGGGATGTTGATCAGGCATCCTGACATGTTTTATGTGTCCCTTAAAGGGGATCGAGACTCGGTTTTTCTTCGTGAGGCGTACCGAGGTTCACAGTTGGTTGACAAGGATAGGCTTCTGATCATCAAGGAGAAGATGAGGGCACTTGTTAACATCCCCCGATTTAAGAGGGGTGGTCGTACAAATGAAGATGGAGATACCGAGGAAGAGGGAGACGAAGACGAAGAGGAGGAAGAAGGATCTGATATTGATAATGCAATGAGTGATGACTTTGATGAAGATGATGAAGAAGAAAATGATGATGACGACCAAGATGAGGAGGATATTTGGAGCGATGAAGACGACACGCCTCCAGATTTCGATGATGACAATGATGTGACTATTAGCTCAAGGAAAACAGTGAAGAAGTTTGATCCATTGCCGGAGATTGCAGATGATCGTGCTCTTGTTCTCCCTGATGGCCGGCCTAGAGAAAGGTGGTGATGTCAACAGCCATCTCAATGTTTCGACTTTCGACATTATACCATTTACGTTCAAGTGTCTGCAGTCAAATGGCTCATGTTCCGTCCTTGGAAAGAATTCACTGTGGCAACAATGTCGGTAATACTATGGCCGGTTTGGAAAGAGAAGTTTGTATAACCTTGTTAAACATTGATGGTGATTACTGATTAGATATCGGTTGTAGTATAACTATGTTCAGTGAAGAGTGATCAATGTCAAACAAGATGCTGCCATGTGAGCACGTTAGATATGTAAAACGTTATAGCTAGAAAATATTAAGCGAAATCATATTCTGAGATTACAATGAGTTACAGATTCGTTCTACTGCTGATAGCTGGAGTATTAATCTGCCTCCGATGAGATGTTTGCTTAAAAACTGTTGTTCTTCAAAATTGTTTATTGTGCGGACTAATGAGAACAAGATATTGGATGTCGATGAAGAAGTCGGTCTTGGATGTGTTTATTCGATCAAATTACAAAGAGAATAGCTGAATCTTTGGTTTCATCGGTGTAGGAAGTTCAAGTTGAGCATTTTGTGAACGAGTTACTCTATATTCATGTCAATCAGACAAGCGTAGTTAGAAATCCAAATCGAGTTTATTATACATTACACAATCCGGAGAAGAATCAATTACAAGTTTATAACCGCTTCCAGAAAATAATGCCGAGTTTGAGCTACAAGGAAAAAAAAAACCACAATAAATTTCCATTGAACAATTCGAAATAACCCAAGCACGCAACCAATGAAAATATAAAGCAATAACGGAGCCTGTAAAGCGAAATTGCTGTACCAAAAACCGCTCAAGCAAATGCCTACAGGCTGCAACCCGCACCTAACCGAATCTTGCCACAAACATGAGGCTATAACTCTTGTTAAGGAGATTCAACCTCAACATGATCGCTTTCAACGGGGCTGTTACCTAGTGCCATCTTCTCAGACACCTCAGCTAAGCAGTTGAGATTACAGTTGATAAGAGCCTCAACAAAGCAGCATGTATCTTCTACGGTGTTCCCATCAGGTACATCAACAACGAACGATTCTATCAGTAATGTGCCTGGCCTCCCTTCAATTGTCTCCGGGTGAACTGTGATGACCGATGAGTAGTTCTGCCGTATCAAAGTGTAAAAAAACATTTACAGCCTTAGCGAGTACATCAAAACACGACAGTTTTGCACCAAAACATGACAGTCGTCAAGTGAATTTCATACAGAAAGGTCATAGATACAACTAGAAAGGCATTTCAAACAAATGGAATTCAAAAGCTTGAAAATGTTACTACCTTCAGCCTATGGTCACCACCAGTGATACGGACGCCAAGAATATGCTGCTCGTCATCCAGAAGTTCCAATCTTTCGGTGCTGGTTGTGGCAGGAAGACCTGATCTGACATTAACTTCTCGGACAGTTCCGACTTTGAAGTCTCCCCTTAGATTGCACTCACTTATGAATGGCTTGTACCTTTGAGGTTGATCGAATCGTCTCACTAAAGACCACACCTAAGTACACAATCCAACGTTCTCGAGTTTAATGGATAACAGACATAGCAAACAAGAGAAAGAGCTACAAAATCCTGCAGTTCTAATAGGAAACTGTTATACGTAGTCGACTTCAACAACAATTCAAGAATTTCGTTGGTATGACACTTCACTTTGGTTGCGCAACACATTCCAACACGTTTACAGTCCGACACAACAGGACAGTACAATACATAATAAAGGCTGAAACAAACCTTTTTCGAAAACCAGTCGTACAATCTGATACCGGTGTTACTTCCAATGCTCACAGGACTAACGTAGACAAGGGACTAAGAGAAGTTGCCTAAAAGATAAGGTTGCGTACAGTCGACAATCTAAGACTCCTTAGATGATTGGATTTTAACTGAATTACTTCAACTGGGTTACTCCTAATCAAGCAATAGATAGAAAAAGATAAAAACGGTTTTTCTGTCACGTGGCCTAAACAATTTTCAAATTATTCTTCTTATACTTAGTACTGGAAAAAAACAGCTTTATATCTCGATTATCATTATACTTTCAGAATTATTTCCTTTTCAAACCGAAGAGTAAAAACCACGAAACTCGACAAAAACAAAGCAAGAGCAGATGCCAACTAGCTCCGTTAGTTGATAAAGTCACGAGGTGTGGAACTCATGACTTAACGTTCGAATTCCATCAGCACAGAATTATCCTTGCGACTCCTCTTACGTAAAAAAAATAAATAATAAAAGAAAAAAAAAAATCATTCTAGGTAACAAAATATCCCAATTTTCACTCATTCAAGTGAATCTAACAACCTTTTTAAACCACTCATTTCTTTATGTTTTATTTTTTGGTACACTTTTTACACTAAACTTCGATATAAGGCCACCTATTACCCACTTGCATGTGCACTTCTAAACAACTAATCCAAACGTAAACGTAAAAAAATGGGTGGCTTAGAAAGAGTAATACTAAACCAAAATACTCAATAAAAACATCAAAAAACACAAATAAAAAAACACAAATAAAAATAAAAATAGAATAAAAAAGCATACAATATCAATAGGAGCTTTGATTCTTTTAGTAAGACAAGAAGAACATTGATTTTCTGCAATTTTTTGCTCTTTATGATGCTTCCTAATATACTCTTCCTCCATTTTTATTTTATTTTATTTTTATTTAATAATAATATTATCAGAAAAAATAATTATAATTTTTGTAGAAATAAAAATGTGGAAGTGTATTAGTGGGAAATAAATAAAAAAAAAAAGGGAAAAAGAAAAAGACAAGTAGGATATTATGAGTAGGATTAATGTTATTGGTTGTTTGAAAGTTGTTGAAGAACACAGATTTTTTTAGCTCAATTATCAAGTGCCCCACTTTTATTAATATCTATCCGATTACATACTTTACGTTTTTCTTTTTGGGATCGTTTTATTACATTTTTATGCAGAATATTGTTCTTAGTTGAAATTTTACGGAGTACTATAAAATTTGTAGTGATGACTACATTTTTCATTCATCGTCATATTGTCGAGACACAAGTTATAACTTTTAGAATTATAAAAATTTAAAGTTCGTATTAAACTCATAAAAGACATATCAGATAAGGTTTCGTATGAGTATATATATATTTGCTTTTATAAGTGGTGGTTGTTGCCGACTTTTCGCTCTTTGGTCTTACTTTCTGCAGTGCCTTAACTTTTGGGTAAGGGCAAGTTGACATTGCAACTAATTACGGAGTAAAAATAAGAATTTTTTGTCAAATCATATCTTTTATATACCCCATTTTGCGAACTCTTGCTTTACATTTTTTTTTTCAAACTCCTACCTTACATTTCCAAAAATTTGTTAAACCCTACCAAAACCCAAATTCCATCAAATATTGACGTTTGACCGTCATTGACTGACGGCAAACTTAACTACCTCCTCATTTGAACTTCACCTCTTCCATC
>JAUEKU010139295.1:0-12346 GCA_032274805.1 Gypsophila paniculata
ATTTCACAAAAAACAATATTTTAATTGCAGTTTAAGACGTATATAAATATGAAAATCAATATCGACACACAGTTACATTTAAAAGAAAGTGTTGAAAAGTGTTGATGACTTGATGGAATAGTTATATGCATTAAATGTTTTTTGAAAATAGAAAAAATAGACTTTTTCATCAATCCAAGAGCTATAAAGTCTTATTTTTTCTAGTTAATGATGTTTTGGAAGATATAGTAAATACTCCCTCCATTTTTAAATATAAGTCATTTTCGTTTATCGAGTTAAGCCTTTAAGTTTCAATTTTAACAAAAATGAAAAATTGTAAAAATTACACCATAATTTTTTTCATGAAAAATGCTTTCATATGAGAATATATTTCATAATATTTGCTTTTATATTTTAAGAGATATCGAAGAGATAAGTCGTTGTCTCGAAATGTGAGAATGACTTATATTTTAGAATGGAGGTAGTATGTAATAACATAAAAAATTGTAAAACGACAAATAAAAAATAAATTTTGATTTTTTTCTAAAATGACTTATATTTTTGAACAGAGCGTGTACTCCGTAGTCCGTACTCAATTAATTGTGGTGGTATCCTACATTGTAAGAAAAAAATGGTACGGAGTAGAATTGATCAAAGTCACACAAAATTACTCCACATATTGGTCTATTGTAAATTTGTAATTTGTCAAATGGCATTTCGTATTAATTACAGAGCAATAAATAAGGTTATTATTATTCATTCACCATTTTCCCTCCACGGTCACCCCCACCGGCCACCAATCCATCATGAAAATTTGGAACTTTAAAATGAATTTAATGATTTTTAATAACCAAATTTTTTTTTAAAATATTTCTATTTTTGTATCTTTCACATATATCTATTTAAAAAATGTAAACACAATATAATTTGACCGAATTCAAAAACCGCCGATCCAAGCGATACTACACATAGTTATTATGTGTTTTTTTAATCCACGCCACCCAAGTATCCCAACAAACAAGTAACCACAACTACACAAGTAGAAGCAACCAAATGTGCATATGACATTAGTGTATGACTTTTTAAGTGAATTAACTCTTTTGGGTACTCCAACGTTTGAAACTTTTGTTCATGTCCTTGTCATCTACCCTTTCTTTTTTCCCGAATATTCTTCGCAATTATTTTTATCATCTTCGTAACCATTTTATCAATGAAAATAATCATTCATCTATCTCAGTGCATAGTGATACGTGTCGTTTACGCCATCAAAATTAAATTTATATTCACTTACTACTCTAACTAATAGCTAGGGCAAATAAGGGTCGAACCCACAAGGACTACCGTTATTATCTTAGATTTAATTATATACAAAACTAATTATCTAATTTGGGGGGTTGATTTAAGTGGTAAATTAGACTAAACTAAACTAAAAGACAAATTAAATAAATAAGACTAATGACTGAATAAGACTAAGAATAATAATATCAATGCAAAGATGTTAACTTTTAGTGAGGAATTAACGGAGACATGTAATTTTCTGCAGATATAGGGTTAAATCATCGATTCACTTAATTATATTCGAATAGATTGGTTAACTAGTCAATTTCTTGAAAACAAGCAAACTAACAGTTTTATCTTTCTTACTTGTTAAATCCCGTGAAAACACGCAAATTTAATCTTAACCAAATTTATCAACTTAACCATGAAAACACGCATTAAACTAGTCAATTTGATTGCATTAAGATCACCAATCAACTGAATTATATATAACCAGAAAACTGCAATCATATAAAATTTAATTATTAAACAAGATTCTAGGAATTAAAATCAGACCAGAAAACTAAACCTAATTAAAATTACTACCAATTCAATAATAGATTCATGAAAACAATTTAAATGGCCAAATTAAATCACAAACAAGAATCATAAAACCAAATAACGAATCTTGAATAAATATTCAAAATAATCATTAATCGTTTAAAACAATGTCAACCAATCTCAAAAACCCAAATATCATACAGTTAATTACATGTTCCCGTTAAAAGAATTACTTCATACTAATTTAGAATACTACAAAAAAATAAAAGACAAATTGATAAAACTTATTGAAAAACGGTCTAAAGAAACGGAGGAATTGGGAAGATGAAATTGGTAGGATGTTGCGTGTTGCTCTTCTGATTGTGTGACTTGCTGCTTGTTGGACTTTCCCATTCTTATTTGTTGGGCCATTTACCTAATTGATCATAATATATGTAACTTAGTCCATTTATGACAAATATAGTTTGTCAACAATTATATTTCGATTCTTGAGAAAATATATAAATAATAGCCAAATAATATAAAAAACGACTCTAAGTGTATAAAAATAGATTATAAAAATGTATACAAATACGCACTTATCATTTTTACCCGAAGCAACTATAATTTGAAAGATTGTATCTTAGCACTCCGTACTTCCTTATCTAACCGTGTATGAATATAATAGGACACGACTAACTTATAAAACAAATAAAATCAAAATCCAACGAGATTCTTCAATTTATAAGTTAATACAATTTAGAAATTTAAGTATATAATCAAATCTAATATTTTACAATATATATTCTGTATAATAATAATCTGTACATTATCAAAATTATCGATTTTTCTATCATTTATTCTATCATTAACTTAGCTCATGCACAGTTGCATGGATTATATAGTGAGTAGTTGTTTGTAAAGAATAATTTTATATAAACATCGGCAAGCTTTATGCAACAATTTTAACTTTTTATATTAGTTGTTTTAGAAATCATTTTGATTAAAATTGATGTTCTAAAATTTTTTCAAGGATTTTTATTATTACGAAATTTACTTACAGAAAAAATCTATAAGAAAAATATTTGGATATCATAAGAAGAGATAGGGATTATATAATCGGTTTTTCCATCATGTGCATGGGGTGCACATGTTAATTAAGAAACTTGAAAACGAAATATCCTCAAAAATTGTTTTCTTAAAGAGATAAATTATTGTAATATTTTTATTTTCAATACAAAAAATCATGAGAATATATTCTCTCTAAATTTTTATCATGTGCACCCCATGCATATTTAAATAGAGTTAAAACTCTTAGATAATAACTAAGATACCGTTTTAGGTCTTATGCATTTTGGCAGGAAAACAATTAAATGAGGGTTTGGTTTTCCTTTTTTCTATAGTGATAAAAACATTTTCGTGTTTCATTTATTATTTTAGATTCTTTAAATATTATTTTCATGATTTTGACTGATATTATGTGCCCTTAGAGCACGGATTTTCGTAAAATCATCTATTAAAAAAAAACCTAATTAAGTTCTGTTCGGAAAAGACTACATTTACACTTACTGTAGGTTGGTTAACCTACACCATTAATCACGTGGTGCCACGTAATAAAGAATATACTTTTTTTTCATGATATTGTCAATGTAGGGGTATTTTTGTATTTTTAAAGTATGAAAATATTTTCTATTAATATTACAAATTCTCATCTAATATTATTTTCTAAAAATGGAAACGTATTTTTTCCAATATGTACAACAATTTTTATGTGAATATCTTCTTGATTTTTATTTATTTATTTATTTCCGTATATAAATATAAAATAAATAATATTTTTTCAATATCCCAATAATTTGTTTTTTATTTTTCACGGTCAATCAATAATATAAACTTTCATTTTTCATTAAATTGAGTTTATTTCATTATATTTTCGAGCTAGTTTCATGTGTTTTTTCATTATTTCATTTGATTGATTTGAATCAAAAACAATTACGAGCACTAGAGCCGACAATGGCTAGTATAATAGATAAGTCATACCGAATATATATATTAGATTGGGTTCTAATACTCTTATATATACATATACCTAGTATTTTTTTATTTTTTTTTTATTTTTTTTTTTTGCAATTTATGTTGTACGCAATACATTAAAATGAACTTTAGTCCGATAGGCGATACGACAATGACTATTATAATAGATGAGTTATACCGATAATGACTACTATGGAGTATAAAATTTTGTTGGCTCAACTTATAAATTTTGGGCATGTTCATTAAGATCGAAAGCATGTTTCTTCCATTCAGTATCACAGAAGCATTCCATATTAAGGTCGAAAATATGCACCATTATGATTTTTTTAGAATAAATTATTATGAAATAATGTTCAAAGTGATTGTTTTAAATTAATTAGGTAACTCAAAGTCATGAAAAATTGGAAAAAAAAAATTAAAAATTACCATATATGTCAAATAAAATATAAATCTTACAAAACGTATCAATAATTGAAAGAACACTAAAGTGTTGCCGTCAATTATGGATAGATTATTAATTTAAGGATTCTCAATGGAGTGAAAATATGAAAATATCCCTATAACCGTAATATTATGTAAATAAAAATAAATATATTCTTTGCAATATGATTGATGGTGTATCACCCTACACTAAATGTAAATGTAACATCTCCCATTTTGTTCTATATATGCAAGATTTATTTTCAATGTATATTTTATGTGAAATATTGTTTTTGCACTCATATCAAAACTCGAAAGACATGTTTTCTCTACTCATATCCCATGACAATAATTTTGTTAATTTTCACCTTACTTTTTGTTCGTGAACGTGGTCATGGACAAGTTACCTACGTTGGTTATGGTTGTCAAGGTGTTATTAACGATTCGAGGTTTGATTTATTCAAACGAAATAATTATTTTCTATCGAATATCTCTTCACAAAGTTCTAGTACGAAGTTTTATAAAGTTATGATCGGTGACACTCAAAATAAGTTGTACGTTCTCTATCAATGTCAAGAAGACAAAACTCAAATAAATTGTATGGCATGTATAGACGATGCGATACGTAAGATATTACAAGTTTGCCCTAAATCCGAGGAAGCTATCGTATGGTATGTTGAATGTATGTTTCGATTTGCATATCACAACATTTTCTCGTCGAATCAAACAAGGCCGTATTATGTTTTACATAACACGAGCGTATCAAGTGATGCTGATTTTGGCCGAGTTGTCGAGAAGACTATAAATGGTGTGATTCAATCGGTCGCAAATGGTAGCGACGATAATCATTTTGGTATAATTGAAACGCAATTAACTTCGTCCAGGAAATTGTATTGTTTTGCGCAATGCACACTTGATTTGGACGGTTTTCAGTGTCAAAGTTGTCTCGAAAATGCGTTTGATCGGATCACCGAATATTGCAATACAAGTTTTCGGGCCATGATCTTCTACCCTAGTTGTAAGTTGGGGTACGAGGATAAATCTATTTTGGTAGGAGACGAAAAACTAGCTCCTTCCCCTGAGCGGTCAAGTGATGAAGGTGAGTATTTAACATTTCGATCGGTATATGATTTATTTTAATATCCTAAAAAGATTACAATGATAAAATTTTGATAGATTTTTACTAAAACTTTTTCATTTTTTTGGGTATACAATTCAAACTAAATCGAGATGGTTTGTGCTGAAGAGAAAGTATATTCCTTCATGTTTTAATTAAATACGTGATCGTACAATTTAATTGGCTTATTTATCGTCACGATTAATTCATGATGTCTTTCATTGAAAGATGGTCGATAACTCTATGTGGTCTCTCTTGCACTCAACGAAATGAAAAGTTTATAAAATTTTACTAAGTAATATATTTGGTAACAACTCAACAAAGTAATGTGATTCACGTTTTGATAATTGAAAACTAATTAAAAACATTTTACTTCGAGCTTACTCATAACTAATTCATCGACTTAGATATATAAATAATTAATAATCACAAGAACACTCTCCTTTCGTTCGAAAAACTAATGGCAATCATTTTCAGGTAAGACAAGAGCGCCTATGCCACCAGTAATCCTTGCGATGGCTTGCGTTGCATCTTTTGGATTAGTATTTCTTGTCGCGGGTTTATGGATTTATCTGTGCAGAGAAATACCAGAAGAAATACCAGAAGAATCGTTTGAACGATTGTCCAGAAGATCAACCAACACATCGTCAGGACATGGTACGTACATTAGACTCTGTCGTGCTTAATGCATCAAATGTACGTATATAATAAAAGGGAAATTTCTCATGGTATCCCCGAGGTTTTCTACTTTTTTCATGATACCCATCCTTTTAAGAATGTGTTTATGGTACCCGTTTCACTTTTCTTACTATGGTACCCCTTATTCTAACGGAGTTAATTTTCCGTTAGTTTAGGTTGACGTGACGTTAATTAATTGTATTATTAATCGTAATTTGAAAATTAGTTAAATTAATCAATTTTGTAAAAACAAAAAAAAAAAAATTTGTAACTTTTCCCATGGTACCCCTAAGGTTGTAATAATTTTCACACGGTACCCTCTTTTACCAATTTTTTTCCCATGGTACCCCTACATGACAGGGGTACCATAGGAAAATTGTTATAACCTCAGGGTACCAAAGTAAAAAAAATGTTAGAAGAGGGGTATCATGGAAAAATTATTACAATCTCAGGGGTACCATGGGAAGAGTTACAAAATATGATTTTCTTTGTTTTTAAAAAATTAATTATTTCAAAAATATTTTCAAATTAGGATTAATAATACAATTAATTAACGCCACGTCAACCTAAACTAACGAAAAATTAACTCCGTTATAAGTAGGGGTACCATGGGAAGAAAAGTAAAATCTCAGGGGTACCATAGACACATTCTTAAAAGAATGGGTACCATGGGAAAAGTGCCAAACCTCAGGAGTACCATGGGAAATTTCCCTAAAAATTAAGTGTAAAATACTCAAAAAGGAATAACGGTAGAACATTAGCAGGATACAGATGACTTCAAGTATACGACTTCTATTCTTATTATAGGGTACTAATCGAATTATAATAAAACGCTTTAGAAAATTAGAGTAAGACGTCTAAAATATCGAGTAATAAACAATCCAAATTAAAATTAGAAAATATTATCCTTTATTTTATCAAAGGATTTTAAATCTTATCATTTATCGTGAAAACTCTTACATTTTACATTTACTTTCACAAAATTATTGTAGTTGGTTCAGGACCCATGGATGATATTAGTAATTTGGAACCGTTGCAATTTGATTTCTCGGTCATCAAAGCTGCAACATCCAACTTCTCGTGGAAAAATAAACTTGGACATGGTGGTTTTGGGGAGGTGTACAAGGTAAAATAATCAAGTTTCGCTACAATAGTTATATTTTTGCACTAGTCATTGTAAAGTCATTTTTTTTTGTTTTGTAGACAAGTTGTTTAAAGACCGACATTCGTCATGAAAAAAATGTTTCATAAAGGCTTATATTTCATTGCTGATAAGGTCTATGAATCTATTATCGGATCTCAAACATCACGTTATGGTTTTTGGTTGAGTTGATCTTCAAATATGGCATTAGAGTCTCGTGCATGCCTGAGGTATCAAGTTCGATTCCTGGGAATCCCCTTACCACACAATTGACGAGAAAAAGGATCATACATCACACTCAAGTTTACATCCCGAGTGAGGGGGCGTGTCAAGGTAAATGAAAATATTATCGGACCTTAACCACCACTTTAAGGTTTTGGTATTTTTTCGGCATAAAGGGGATATATCAAATACGAAAATAAGATCCAAGAGTATACATTACATTTAAGAGTCGGGGGACACACGAGCGATAGACGCCAAATCTACCTTACAAGCACTCATTACAAAGCGGGATCTTGAGTTGGTCGTCTAATAACCGTAATTAGGAAAAGATGTCATAAAATTTCAATTCAACAGCTTTTCTTGTTAAAACCCTAAAATATTGATCGTCGTCCTAATACCTATCAATGTTAATTTGTTATGTCACTGTAGTTAATTACGATTCAACTCCATTTCTTCATATACGTCGTAAGTTTACTCCTCAATTACATTACGATGAGTTTGCGCATCGGAAGTTTTCATGTATTTCTATTAGGGAAAACTTTTAAGCGGAGAAGAGATAGCCGTGAAAAGGCTATCAAGAAATTCAAAGCAAGGAGCCTTACAATTTAAGAATGAAGTTCACTTGCTTGCGAAGCTTCAACACAAAAACCTCGTCAAATTATTAGGGTTTTGCGTGTTCGAAGACGAGAAAATTCTGATTTTCGAGTTCTTGTCAAATCTAAGTCTTGATCGATATATATTCAGTAAGTGCTTTCCTTTCACCGTCTATCTAATCAATTCCGCAAATGACCAAGTTATGGCCTTTTTATTTAGAGTTTAATTTAAGTTTAGTTATGTTTAACCCTATTCAATACAATTTTGATCTTACTTTCCAATTCCGAAAAGATCAATTCAATTAAGTTTAACTCTACAAAATCCAAAAAAACCGCACCTAAGAGATGTTGGTATTCATCATCATCGTAACCTATTTCAATTTTGAAATTAATTTCAGATTCGCTACGGAGAGCATGTTTGGAATGGGAGCAAAGATTCAAAATTATAATTGGAGTCGCAAGGGGTCTTTTATATCTCCATGAAGACTCTCGCGTAAAAATTATTCATCGAGATCTCAAAGCAAGCAATATACTTTTGGATGACGCGATGAACCCTAAGATTGCTGATTTTGGCCTTGCCAAACTCTTTGATTCGGATCAAACACAAGATATCACCACGATTATCGCAGGAACATAGTGAGAACTCGCGCCCTTTGTCAACAATTATTTGTTTCATTTCAATCTTAGTTGCTTATTACTTCGTAGTATCTAATCGTTGACAACAAATGTTTTCCTTTATGTCTCGGCAATGGATATTATAGTGGTTACATGGCTCCAGAATATGTGTTGGCCGGTCAATTCTCTGTAAAATCCGACGTCTACAGCTTTGGAGTTATAATCTTAGAGATAGTCAGCGGTCAAAAGAACCATTTCTTCCATCGAGAAGACGACGAAGGACTACTTCAACATGTAAGTATCAGATTATCATACTCCGTATTAGTTAGTCGTTATGTATGTTACTCATACTCGATCGATTTATATTCTTATATGAATTTGGTGGCAAATTGATATTTGATTCTACCGTGTTATTCTTTTATTATGTATAAATAAATAGATCGATTCAACAATTTGAAAACGATAAAAAATTGTCAATTACATGGCACAGGCGTGGAGGGTTTGGAACGAGGATACGATTTTAAAGCTTGTCGACCCTTTATTAAGAAATAGATATTCCGAAGAAGAAGTGAAATTGTGTATTCAAATCGGTCTGTTATGCATCCAAGAAGACACGAATCTTAGGCCGAGAATGGCGTACATTGTTTCCGCGCTAAATGGACAATCAATTACTTTGCCGGTGCCAAGTGCGCCGCACTTTTTTACTAATGGTACTACAAGTGATGGATCATCATGTAGTCATGGTTTACATCCTGAAAATAAATTTCGAAGTAGAAAGTTAAACAATAATGGTGAGTATTCAGGAACAACGTATATTACCGAACTTTGTCCTAGATGATGAAAAACGATATATGAAATTAAGATCGATAAACTTAGGCTTTGTTGGCTGGATAAAATTTTTGTAGTTGATTATTTACTTGAATAAGTGCAACTTCACTTAATTTTAAAAGTACATGTCATTTACGTTTATCTTGTTTCATTTGCGAATTATTTAGTTGCATTTGGAAATAATAATTTTAGGTATGGGTCAGAGTGACGTTTGAAAAGAGAAGATAGATAATATTGCTCATTTAAAAAATATGAGCGATGGGGAACTGAGTAAGCGTATATCATATACGGCTGACATGATAATTCGACAAAAGTTATACTATGCTCCCTTCATTCTGTGTAGAAATTTTTAAGAAGATTAAAATGGATTGAAAAGGGAGAATTTATTATATTAAACTTGCTCAAATTCTCATTAAAATATTAACCTCGTTATATATGAGTTATATAGTCTTAACTTACCTAATAAAACTATCCACTAATTACGTGACTTTCACTAATTTGATCCATGTTCTTTATTTTATAAAGAACCCACTAATCCACTAATCACACTAATTTACATTCAGATTAGTTGTTGTCTGCTTTAATATAGATAAACTACTGCCTACATGATGTGTTGACAAAATTTTATGTAACACTCCTTCTGTTTAGTCAATTGTGGAGTATTTATTTTTTATATGTGAGGATTGAAATTTCAAACATAAATAATTATTGTTTGAGACAAAGAAAATATATTCCGCTTTAATTTATTATCATTTTACTTATTGTAAACTCGATATGATCCGATGGCTTCCTATATATCATTTTCCGCAAAAATGTTGAAAATTCGTTTACGTTACGTCAATGACGCATTCCAAATACAGTTTTACATGGCCTACATGTTCTTCTAACCCAATCTGTAGTCACATCACTAATATTTGTTTTAAGTACCTTTGAAGTATTCAAAGTATGAGCTTGATTAATTAATGTTTTCCATTTAAAATATTAATCGTTTCGTACAACAATGGCGATCAATAAAAAACAATTAAGGGCATATATAGATGTTGACTTCCTATAACCATCAAGTAGTACTGACGCAGAAGCCACTATACATCAAGTAGTCAACATTGTAGTCCTCATGATCGATCTTTCATCCGAAACCTCTTCTGCTAAATTCTACAATGCCACGGTTGTAGATCCTCCGTACAACTTATATGGTCTTTATCAATGTCGAGAAGACCTTAGCCTCGATAATTGCAAGCGATGTGTTGAAGATGCGACAAATATGATTACACAAGTGTGCCCTTCTTATTTTGAAGCTATTGTTTGGTACCAAGAATGTATGTTAAGGTACTCCAATCGTTCGACCATTTTGTCAACATTCGAGACATCTCCGTCTTATGAAGAAAGGAACACAAGCCACGTCTCAAACTATGCTCAATTTGCTCCTATACTCGAGTCTGCGATAGATAGCCTCATCAATTATACCGCGTCTTCGACTCCTTTGCATTTTGCTGCAAGTGAAAACATGGTGACATCGACCGAGAACTTATATTGCTTTGCGCAGTGCACCCCTAACCTTGATGCTCGTGGGTGCAATGCGTGTCTCCGACAAGCTTCTTCACAAGTGTTAAATTGTTGTAGTGACAGTAAGAAAGCGATGATTTTCTTGCCTAGCTGTCAATTGAGATACGACAACACATCGTTTTGGATGGGTGACATGCCACTAGCTCCTTCTATGGATCAAGGTGACCCATAGTCTTCTTCCACACTATTTTACTATTGAAATTTTGCCTAGTGGCTAAATGAAAGTACTAAACTCTATATTTTGATTCGAATATCATCTTCTTCAGCTCCGAAGAAGAACAAATCATCATCAAAGGCGAGAATCATTGTCGCAATTATTGCTACAACTACAATAATTGGGTTAGTGCTACTGGTGACCGGTCTATGGTTATGTCGATACAAGAAACGACGTGGACAATCATCTACACAGATTTTTTTAGGAGATCCAAAGGGTTCACCAAAAGGTGGGTTAAAAAAATACCTTCGTTTAATTTTTGTACAATTTATATACGTATTCAATCTGTTTTCTTTATCTCTATATCTTTTGCATGATTTTGAGAATAAATGTGCATTGATTGATTATCTTGTATAAAAATACGATTTGATTCATAAAGATCAATAGGGACGGGAATCAAATTCGACTAATAATTTCGGATGATACGTGAATCGACTAATAGTCTTCTACAAAGAAAACGATCATTTCACTACATACAATGACTAAAATGAGACAATATATGTTTATTCGATTTCATAGAATGTATATCATTCAATGCTATTTAAGAAATCGATGATTTTCAAAAGCTATACGAAGGAGAATAACATATATAATTGTAGCAGATATAGGCAACAACGATGATATCAAGAGTTTGGAATCGTTGCATTTTGATTTCAAGAGAATTAAAGCCGCAACGTCCAACTTCTCCTATGATAACAAACTCGGACAAGGTGGATTTGGTGAAGTTTACAAGGTATTACTGTATCGTGTCAACTTCGATCAACTATAATTCTTAATTTCTCCATATATATGTTGAGATACGAAGTTATCAAACTCTAGATTTAGGTCATATTTTTTTGGACTTAATTGCAGCTCAATTATGCTCAGCCCTATAGAAGTTTATAAGATTGGCTGTTGTCGAATATTATCAGGGAATGCTACCTAATGGGGAGGTGATTGCGGTGAAGAGGCTATCAAAAAACTCTGAACAGGGCACTTCGGAGTTCAAAAACGAGGTCCTATTAGTAGCGAAGCTTCAACATAGAAACTTAGTTAAATTATTGGGATTCTGCATAACTGAAAAGGAACAAATTCTAATCTACGAGTTTTTACCAAATTTGAGTCTGGACCGCTTCCTATATGGTACGAGCATTTTCTTTTATCTT
>JAUEKU010139406.1:0-12343 GCA_032274805.1 Gypsophila paniculata
CGTCACATAATTATTTAACGAAGTAAAAGTAACCGAAGTATAACGTTTAGGCATGAATGAAAATCAACAATGAAGTTCATGGTTATAAATGGTATTTCTGAAAAATGATGGGTACAAGTGAGAAAAGCGAAAACACAGGGTACCAATGAGAATATCCCTTTTTTTTTTATTAACTTCTAAGTATGATGTTGGTAGAGAGCATAAGATATTTACATTTGCGGTCCTGAAACCAACAAAAGAACTTAGGAACTATTATGACTGCACTCTATAAGAAATCGGGTTTGAAGTAGTCAGTTTAGCATAGCTCTGGTAACTCAGTAACTCGTCTGCCGTTTATCGGTGAGAAACATACACAATGATCTACACAACTCACAAGTGAGTATTGACTTACCTGCCAGAGAGCCTCGGTAACAAATGGCATGAACGGTTGCAGCATTTTCAATATGTTTTCGAAAACATATAAGAGCACTGCTTGTGCTACTAAGGTTGTATTCTTATCACTAGACTGGTACAGACGGGTTTTACTAGCTTCGATGTACCTGCAAAAAATGAAAAGAACTTTTAGAATGGACATACCTACATCTCACTTACTGAGACATACTTCTTCTGTTTCAAATGGAAGTAGACATATTTCGTTTCGAGCCATTCCAATTGATTGTATACACTTCCATTTTGGGACAAAACTTCAATTACTTTTATTTTCACCCAACCACATCTAATTGAAGGTAAGGATTGGTAACTGAACATTTGAAAAGTAGAGATGCCCCACTTGTTTTGTTCCACCTTAATATACGTGCAAAAGGCAAATGTTTACCTTTCAAACAGCAATCCGTCACATTTACAATCAGTTTGCATATGCTTTAACACTTTCACTTCACAAATGACTAACAAACTCGTAACTCATTCAGTCTGACACTAACAATGAGAGATTTTTAATAGAATATGTAAATATTCTTGTAGATTATTATGTGATATTGTACGGTTATTATTTCCTAACCGTACATATTCTATTAATTTCAGTTAATATAATGTGAAGGGGAAAGACGTACACAACACATGCCTTTAGTTCTTGCATTAATTATTTCATATAGCTAAAAATATTTAGGAGAACTCACATGATGACCAATCATAAAATTTATAAGAGTTTTTTTAAAGATTCTAAAATAAACAAATAAAGAAAGAATCTCATGAAAACCTGAAATTTTAGTGACTTTTGTTATTTTCAATAAGCAAATCTTTTGAAATATTTCTATTTAAAGATCTTGGGTTAATTGACAATTAACATCCTATAAATAGGCAAACATCAAAATTAATACCCTATATAATTTTTTTTAAAATTTTATGACCAAAAAACAACTTTTTTTAAAAAATTGGTACCCATACCAAAATCCGGTGAAAAAAGATGTAAAATGACCGTTTTGCCCCTGAGTTAAGTGACCCCCCTAAATTAGACCCCCCAATTAGTTCCTCATTTCACACATTTCTCCTTCGCTCACCCACTTCATCGGGCCAAATTGTTCACCTTCTCTCTCGTGGTTCTCTCCTACCTTCTACTCAAACATCTTCTTTTCATTCATCTCCATAAGCACTAATCTTAGGAGTTGAAGAATACTAGCAAGTGTTATCCAATTTAACTGCCATAATTCAGGTAATTTTGGAACCCTAATTTTCTCTATTTTGCTCTTGTTTCATCCACTCAAACCAATGAATAGCAAACAAAAACAAACCAATGCACAAAAAACTATCGACATGCCTCCACAATTTGTCATTTCCTTCTTTGAACATTTCTTTACGCGACCATAATTCTGTTCTTCTACAACGACACCTAAGCTTTTCGAGGTCTTCGCATCTAACAACATATTTCTATTCTTCATGGCTCGTAGCTCAGATCTACTTCAAAAGGTCATTAATGATATCCTTTTGCCATTCAATTTTTGGTTTGTCAAACCACCGAAAATACTCGCACCCAACGAAAATATTATTTTGATTCGATAAACAACAAGTCTCAAATCTTCTCCCTGGATTATCATTCGTCCATGACCTACGAACAATAATAGGTAAGCCACAGAAGTATTTCCGTTCCAATTCTAAGTAATTTGCACAACTTAACGATGACATCGCTTCGATTTTAGATATTTTGTGGAGAAAGATAAGTGGAAGAGAGCAAAGGAAATCACATAGAGGTTTTTTTGGGTGGTTGAATCAAAATAAAAGAGAATTATATAGAGGAAGTGACGAATTATATAGAGTAAGGAATAAGAAGATGAATGAAGAGGGATGAATTATATAGAGGAAGGGTGTTTAATGGAGAAATAAGAAGATGAATGAAGGATGAATTATATAGAGGAAGGATGTTTAATGGAGAAAAAAGAAGATGAATGAAGAAGGGACGAATTATATAGAGGAAGAGATTAAATGAAGGGTAATGAAGGGCAATATTGATATTTCAAATAAAAATTTGAGAGAAAATGAAAGATTCCCTCGAAATATTCTAATTTTTATAGCCGGAATCAGATTTGGATACCAATTTTTGTAAAAGAATTATTTTTTGGTCATAAAATTTTTAAAAAAATTATATAGGTTATTAATTTTGAAATTGGCCTATTATAGGGTGTTAATTGTCAATTAACCTTTTTTTATAACAAAGAGTCCGACATACGCGTACGACCGGCGCACACAAGATTTGCTCACTTTTTTTTTCGACCTTTCAATAAAACGATGCACTTATCGAGAATGTTTTAATTTAGTGATTAGAACGGATCGAACTATTGTGGACAATAGTTCACATGTTTGTTTTTCCCATCCCTTCCATTGTACCGACCACATGCCTCATCTTACATCAAAAAAAATTACGAAAAATTTCCATGGTGACTTGGGGTTTGACTTAATTCCCGTGGTGTCCCTTTTTTTTAAGTTTGTGCCTGAAATACCCCTGAGGTTTGATAAAATATCTTCTCGTGCCCAAACCGTTAATTTTGGGTAACGATGTTTTGCTCTTATTTCAAAGGTTATTGTTTATTGCACAAAATGCCCTCAAGGTTTGCATATTGTGCACAAAATGCCCCTTAGGTTTGACACTTGTGCACAAAATGCCCTTGAGGTTCGGCTCCGATGCACAATATTGTGCACATTTGAAATCCAACGACTATAAAGAAACTAGCCGTTGGAATCATTTTTAAATATCCAAGGGCTGATGATTGAATTACGTGAATGGTAAACTACTTAATTTTAGGGATAATAGTTCTGACCAGGATAATTTTGAGTTTAGATTGAGTATTTTTGATTTTGTGGATTTAGGATTTTTTAGAGATAATTAGGGGAAAAAGCGAATGTTTAAGTTCGTGAAATGAAGGGGTAAATGTATAGGGTAAATGAAGTTATTAGGGAGCTAGTGTTGGAAATAAAGCCATGATTTTTTTAAGGGGGACGATATCGACGATTTACGAGATGACAACAATAATTTTAATTAAAACAAAAAAAAAATTACAATAAAAATAAATAATTTTACAAATAAATAAATAAATAATAAAAAAGATCATCTCGAGTGTCGATATTTAACAAAATTAAACGCCTAATGTCATTTAGCTAATCATTATTCACCTAGGCATCAACACTAACGTCGTTATAACGGAACTCCAAAAAACAGGACACGCTAGGCATTCACGCTAGGCATTTTGTCAAACCTTAGGGATATTTCAGGCACAAACTTAAAAAAAAAAAGACACCACGAAAATTAAGCCAAACCACAGGGTCACCATGAGAATTTTTCCTATAATGGTGCACTTCGAACTTCATTGCATAGCACGAGTATATGTTTTTATTACCATTACACCAACTTGTGCTCCTCCTTTACATATATAGTCATTGCACAGAAATTTATTTTACCTTGAATTTAAATCGGGGGTATTATATGAATAAACAACGGCAGTCCAAACCCTCGAATTTTTTTTTGATAAAAGTGATTCAAAACATATAGCGGATTGAATATCGGCTAATTAGTGGATAAAGTGATAATGAGAGATGAGTTAAAAAACAGTTCAAAATGCACACACGTACCAAAGTCGGATATTGTGCAATGTAGCATCAAATATATCGAATAGGAAAATGCTCACTAACCTACAAGGCGACATTCGATGCGAACCGAAACCGTTTCAATATAACAAAAACGACTGCTGCTGGTTCACGCGTCAACTAGATTTAATGTCCTACTCCTCAACAACCTGTTTAGCCACAAGAAAAGGGTTTCAAGAAAGTGTTTAATAAACACAAAAATGGCTGAAGGTCTGATCAAACTACAGTAATTGTGGAACAAATATAGGCAATTACTACATTACATTCATAATCCTATCGTCGGTAAGCAAGATGTGCATGGCCGCAACACCCGCAAACAAAGAAATCAATCTTTGTTCAGCGGGATTTTAACTGCCATGGCAAAAAGATCAAGAATTGTTGCAGCAGTGCACATGAAAAGAAAAGGTCGGTAAAACATGAGAAGATTGACAATTTAGTTAAGGACTATGCAACTATACCATCGTCACCAACCTCGCCATCTTCAAGATCATCTTCAACAACATTTTTCCGTGAATCCTCATGGTGATCTTTCCTGTGCTTTTTATGCCTACTTTCCCCATTTGAGTCAGGAGAATGTTCATGCTGACAAGGTAGAGGAAAAATAATTCATCACTAAATGTTCACATAAAGCAAGGTCCCTCCTAGATAATTAGTATACATACCTTTCGAGATTTCTTCCGATCACTATGTCGACGAGATTTCTTGTGCTCCTCTTTATCATCTCTATCTGAATAGACGTCATCTGAATTATCATGGTGCCGTTTATGGCTACGCCTCTCTCTGTCATCATCCCTGTCAGAGCTAACATCATCAGCAACATCATGGTGACGCTTCCTATGCTTCCTGTCTCTGTCCTTCTCTTTTCTATTGTCATCGTGGCTATCAGTAGCATCCAAAAGCTCATCATCTGATTCGTCTTTCTTAGACCGTTCTTTTCGCTTTTCTCTTTCACGGTCTTTATCTTTCTCCTTCCTCTCTTTCCTCTTCTCCTTCTCCTCTCTCTCTTTCTCCTTTTTGGCCTGAATATAGTTAGCCAATAAATAGTAACTACACATTTGACAGATATCCTGCATCGAACAGTATGTCGGTGCAACAACATAATTCATCTGACTTGCACACCGCACAATAAAATGAAATGTCTCCGCCATTGTGTAAACTGGTGTCGGAATGTCAGATAAAGACATAATTAAATGGAAGCCACTTGAAATGGCAGGTATTTTATTTTTCTCTTATAAACTGTACCTTAGTACTTATATTTCTAAAGTGACACATGAGTTAAGACTCACGAGCATATCATAACTTTTCCCAATTTTAAACTCTCATTATTCAGAATGAAATCACTCATGGAAGCCAGGTATGTTTTGTCCTGTGTCTTGTTGTCTTCAGATTGTAAGTTTGTATCGAGTAAAGAACAATAGAGTTTTAACTTTTATCTTCAGTCTGATCCTTCAATTTCTATAATTCTGACCTTAGCTAGGTGCAGACACGATAGAAAACGTGCCAACCTACTACACTTTCATCCTAGCCTAAATGGACACTGAAATTTTGATAGTATACCTTTTCCTCCTCCCGTCTCTGTTCTTTTTCTTTTGCCTTCTCTTGCAAGTACGCAATATAGTCCTCAAACGCCTGCCTAGCTGAACTTTCTTCGCCTATTTCTCTGGAGAAATCGAAGAAAGCAAATTCAGTATACGATTCACAAAGTCATATCAAAATTAGACTTCCATCTCTGATAACCAAAGGCTCACCTGTACTCTTCACTATCTTCAAAGAGTTCTCGACAATCTTCCCAAGAAGAAGCAACAGTTATCTCCTTCAAGACCAGATCACAACGTAAGAAAAAATAGAATACACAAAGAGTGGAAAGGAAAATTGGAAACATCAGTAGAAATAATTTCACTGATGGAAAGCAATTTCATGAACTTGAGGGTAATCTGAATAGTTATCAGCATACGGAAAGGTAGCCTACATCTACACCCACTACCTCACCATAGATGGGAAAGCAGTTGAAAGTAAGTTCTTTGGAAAGCAATCCCATGAGCTGTATCTGTACAAACCTTAAGCGAGTGCAGAAGATCAGTGAAGTCATCCAGAAGACGCTGGCGCTTCTTAGCTTCTTTCTCTTCTTTCTCCTTGACTCTCTCAAGCTGCTCATCAAAAACCAGCTGCAGAAAACCATTTTATAATCAATAAATAAAAAGCAAAGTAAATGTAAGAGTTGAGATACTCCTCATTCACTGGAATTTTAACATTTTCCATTTTCGGCTTATTCTGTGAAATTGCAACATTTACTAAATTGCCTCACACTGTCACACATAACCTATTCCACTCCACTACTTTTTCTCTCTCCTCACACATCCAACCACTACCTTAATATTCGTGCCATTTGGATCAGGGTTACCGGATTCGAAATACGCTCGATTCGGATTCGCGATTCGCTCTATTTAGCGTATACGATTCGGTGGTGTATTGCAAGTCACGTAATTCGCTAATTCGCTCCGATTCGAAATATATTTTCAAACTAATAAAATATGAAAAAAAAAATTAAAAAATACTTCAAATATTATAAAAAATAGTAGGTCTCCGGTAAGACCGTCTCACATCGTGAGACTTATTATTTATGTGTGAAATGATTTCACACGAGTTTTACGATCTAAATAATGAGTATTTAAATAAAACAAAACATTTAACTCATCTTATTAAATTTTCCCACTAAACGAAAAAGTAAACAAAAGAGGAGCTACAGAGTTTTCTAGAAAGATGGGTGTATTTGCCAAACTGCATTGCTTCGACTTCCCAACACCCATTTTTTCCGTTTCCCCAAAACCTCTTCCCAAAAACCACCTTTACCAATTCTATTATTTCCAAAAGACCAAAGCCCTAATTTCTTCTTCTCCACATGAACAACCCGAACCCAGAAACCCAGATAACAGTCATATCATCAAAAATTCAAGATAAAAGTCAAATCACAACAATAAGAAATTTAGAAATTAGAGTTGTAGAATCTTATTTTTGGTTAAAATGATAAAATCCAATATCAAAATAAAGCAAAGCGTGAAAGTTCTAAGTTTGGTTTGTCTACAAAAATGAAGGTAATTGCTTTTGCATATACTTTTTTTTCCATATTTGATTGTTTCTTTAAAGCATATAAATTCGTTTTCCAGAGCGAATCTCTAACGAATTTCACCGAATCGATACGTAAACGAATCGCGAATCGATTCGAGCGAATCGATTCGCGATTCGCGGGGGTCGGAGCGAATCCGGTAACCCTGATTTGGATATGTTGCAAATTCAAAGAATGGGAGGAAGTACTCAACTAGACATCTAAGATGATCAATCCACACAAAAAAGGATTACTAGAATACGGAAATGATTTGTAAACTTGATAAAATTGGAATATGAGCAGGACAAGATTTTTCGAGACTATTAGGAATTTCAGGTAAGCAAGGAACCAATTTTCCATTCAACTAATGAAATCCACAAGGGAGCACCATTCACAACAATACGGTTCACGCCTTCTTAACGAATCCACCATATATCACCAATCATTTAGCGATCATCTCTTAGAATTATAAGGTTCATTCATCAATAACATGCAACTCTTTCTCTCTCTGGAGACGAAATGATGGTTATATTCTAATTGTAACACCTCAGTTTTCAGACGCCTCATTAATTTAACATTAAGTAAATCTGTTGCTCAATCGGTAGAGTATTACACCACATACCATCACATGCCTTTCAAGTGCATATCGATCTCACTTGGGCATACATCATGAAACTTGCATACACTCCTCAAACTATTAATTTGATGTATAGCCAGATCAAGCACATGATTCAAACTATCATAAACCATTATATCAATTCACAATCTTTCCAGTAAGATATCTCACACAAAAACACAACAACAATTAAAGATACCAGGTGTCCAATCAAGAATTTTTAACAGTAATTATGATTGCTTGCACAGAAGAGTTTTTGCTCCAAAATTGGTAGCACGGAACACTCAACAGGTGAGGCAAAAAGACAAATGAAAAAAGCACATGATGTTTCTTGCTTTCCACCTACCCTACATCTACACTAAAAAATTTGTTAAAACATATTCACATGTTTAAGACAAGTACCAATGGCCAAAGACATCAGTAGAAAAGGCAGCAAATGAACAGGATGTTTACCTTGAAATTGACGTCTGATATTGGTGGAGATCCAATTTCAGATAAAATAGAATCCTTAAACTCCTCAAAGGTCCAGGCTGAAGTCATAGTAATCTGCAGAGGTCAATAAACAAGGCTTAATTCAGTGGCACAAAAGTTATATTGTATGCAGGTAATCATTAAAATGGAGTTGAGGCAAAATAAACAACATTAATTCAAGGGCATTACAAGGCTCTCGTTTATGGCACAGCCTAATCACTATGTCATAAAAGCACAAAGAGACTAATTCCAGCTGACCCATAATGAAAACTCCCTCTGATCCATCCAATTTTTTCCGTTTGCTTTTGGATCGGTTTTTAGGAAAGCATGTGCAAGTGAGCTATTAACATTATATACCCTTAACAAATTACCTTGCACGACTTCATTGAATCTTTTATCCGACTTTTGTCATCATGATACTGCACAAAATCGCAACGAAATGAGAAGGATTTGAATATCAAAGAAGAAGAGACTATAGCGATCACAGTAAGTACTATTGTAGCTCAGCTCAACATATCTCCACCAGAAACGGTCCAAAAACAATATAAAAGGCATCAATGTGAAAAAGACTTCACATTAGAAACATTCTGATACTTCGACATTTCACTTAACCGTCTCGTCGCGTGTCCAACACGATGCATGACACAAGTCCGACAACAATATCAGACACGACACCGACACTTCACATGTATAAGAATAAGAAGAGAAGGAAAACAACAGAAGGGTGCAATAAACGCTTTAAACAAACATGAAAAGCAGAGAAACTTGTAATGGGAAAGGGCACACTTAAAATTTCTCTTTTTCGTACTCTAAAAAAATTAAATTTCTCTCTTTTCGAACTCTAAATAACTGAAAGCATTGTGAAAACAACTGGAAACTATGAATGAAAGAGTTGGATTGTTTTTTTTGTAAGTGTCGTGCATGTGCCAACGTTGTTGGCCAAGACACTGGGCCAGATCCAGAAGGAAAACTTGATGGTGAAACACACATCACATGCGCGCAAGGAGCAGCCCAAAGAGGGAAAACGACCATAATGGTTCAAAGTACGCCAATTAAAAATAAAATAAAATAAATAAAATAAAAAAAAGAGGAAAAAAAAAATCAATGCATCAAAAAAATTCAATCAAAAAATTTTCAGAGAGAATTTAGCGTCTTCTAGTGCCTACTGCTCAAAATTGGGCTGAAATGCAAGGCCAAACAACGATAGATCAACAAGAGTGAATTTTACATGTATTAAACATTTGAACATGATCAGAGTGATAGGTATGAAATTTATACCAGGTTCTCTAATTCTTCTATCACATCCTCAAACAAATCTTTAGGAGTTGACCCCATTGTGTTATGTGCTACAGCCAAATAAACGTCAGATTCCTTGACCTGAAACACATCATAACATGAGAGATATTTATTTACGATAAGATCATCTTTTGTCACATTTGTAATCGTAATAGGAATACCTTAGAGCAGTATTCACGCCAACTTGATTTTGCATTAAGAACACCCGTCGAAATATCAGCTTCCAACATCGTACGAAATTCATCACGGTTTTTTCGCTCAGCTCTCCTTACTTGTTCCTTCTGAATCTTCTTCTGCTCTTCTTCTTCCTTCTCCAAGAACCGCATGTAATCCTACAAAAAACAAGATTAAAAAGCCTTTCCAGCAACACAGGAAACAGAACCACTAAAATAAGACATGCCAAAACCTGGAATATTTCTAAGCGATCAATTTTATCCAGACGTGAGCATCTCTCATCATCCTCCAAGCGATCTTGAACTTTCCTCCATAAGCTGTTCACCTGATCAATGTATGATCATGACACAACTCAGGAGATTGCATTATGAAAACAAATCAAGCAGACAAATGAGAAATATTAAGAAAATTCACCTCGATGAAGTCACATGATTCTAAAAACTTCCAGTATTCTTCTCTATTGTGTCTATACTCTTCCTCAGCCTTCTCCTTTTCCTGGATAATGTCAGCAAAGCAAACCAAAAACATTAGCAAACAGAAGATAGGAGATATACTTGGAACATCATTGCCTGTGGAGAAGAAAAGACAATATGGTTGACTATAATTATATAGGACAATAGAAAGAGCGTGAAAAGCGGAAACGGAAGACAAGAAAGAGGAAACCTTTTAATTTTCAAATAAGAGTTGAGAAGAGATCTATGGAAGGAGCAATTGTAGAAAAAATAGGAGAAGAAGTACCACCATTCTTTGACTTCTCTGATCAAACTTGATCAATTTGATTAATATGAAGAGGCAGCAAAATCCTAACATTAGCCTACTTCAAATTATTCAAAGAGCTATTTTCATATAAAAATCTAGAGAATGTTTAGTTACTCCCTCCTTTTATCTTGCCATTTGAAATTTTGGGGTTAAAGATTCAAACAATTGACCTTATATATCTTCCAACAACAATATGATAACAAAATATTTACATCTATCATTCAAAAAACATTTATAAATTTTATTTTCAACTAAAAATAACAATATAAGTATATAACCATCCAAAACAATATGATCAAAATTTACTCTAGGAGACGTCTAAAGTCAAATCAAAAGATTACATACAAAAAAGAAAAAAAGAAAAAAAATAAAAAATAAAAAACAAAATAAAGGATGTGGACAGTATAATATACTGTACAAAACCATGAATCAACATTATATTGTTTTAGGAAAAGTTAACAATGACTCCTTTATATGTTACGAGTTTTCAAAATAACTCCCTTATAATAAAATTTAAAAAAATAACTGCCTTTATCATCACTTTCTTTAAAAATCACCGATAGAGGTTATTTCCGATGTAAAAAAAGTGAATTGACTACAATGCCATTGGTATATTTCACTCTCCAAACCCATTTTTCATTTCTTCCGGCAAGAAACCCAACACAGTTCGTCTCCCCTATTTTTCCATTTTTGAGCCTAAATTATCACATTGTTTGTCATCGAGAAACAGTGATTAGGTCCCCTTTCAGCGAGATTCACTACGTGCATGGTTTATTTTTTTGTTTTATAAATTGAATGTGTGGTTTTAGTGTTTGGATTATAAAATTTACAAGGTTCAAACTTTTTTCTTGGGTTTTCATTTGTCCAAGACTTGACAATGGCAATCGGATGCCACAACGGCACTTCCTTGGCCCTTCATTGTTGGAATAAGTAGTGCATTCCGACATTTCCCTCCAATATCAAATGCACAAATTTTCCCAAAATCAAATCCTAAATTTAATTCTTTGAATACTTGACAAAAAAATGAAATCCAAGTAATAAGGAAATGACAGATAATCGAAAAGCAAAATTACTTAAATGCAAAATGTACTAGCTGCATTGAGTTTAGAGAACTTGAGAAGAAGGGGTTTAAGAAACAGAAAGAGAGAAATGTGAATGTAAAATACATGGTTTAGAGCTTTGAAAGTTCATAGTCAATTATTAAAGGAACAATAAGGGTAATTTGGGGAAGAAAATTGTACTTTAGAGCCAAAATTCAAATTCAGCCTGAATATTCTAATTTTTTTGGCCGAACCTCAGATTTGGTAGTGATTTTTAACCAGAATAATGATATAGGCGGTTATTTTTTTAAAGAGTTTTATAAGAGAGTTATTTTGAAAACACGTTACATATAAGTTATTCTTCATTTTTAATGTTGTTTAATCATGCAAGTCAAATCGGGACAATTAAAGTGCACAGGATGCACTACAAAATGATGGGATAAATAACAATGTAGCGACTCAAAACAGAGAAAGGGTTAAAATAATAATTTCCCACCACCCGGCACCCACTTCAATGCCACATAGGTAAACAACTATTTTCATATAACAATGGACTATTTTCATGTAATCGTTTAAAACAATTTCTACCTCATGTATATTGTGCGAAAATGGTCAAATTTAAGGTCGGCCAAGACGGTCAAATGGCAACAATCTATATAGGATGGAATCATGAAGGGTGTACTAAATTAAAAAATTGAAGTAATGAGTTACTTGGGCAAACAATAGATGTATCCACCACTACTTGCCTTTTTCTCTAGTTCCACCAAGTAATTCTCAAAAAGCTCTTGGCGATCTTTGGGCTTTTCAACTGCT
>JAUEKU010139517.1:0-12343 GCA_032274805.1 Gypsophila paniculata
TTCAGTTCAGCTTTAATAAGTTCATCTCAACTCTAATAAGTTCAGTTCAGCTCAGCCCCGATAAAGCCGGAAAGAACACGGCCTAAGTCTTGTGTGCGACCGTCGTACGCGTACGACGGGCTATTCGTGACAAAAAGTATCTGCTTTAAGGGTTAAGGTACCTACTTTAAGACTTAAGGTGACCACTTTAACATCTCTTAAATTGGTTACTTTAAACCTTAAAATAGATATCTTAACATTAAAGTGGATACTTTTTGTCATGAAGAGTCCGTCATATGCGTACGACGATCGCATATGAGCATTTGTGATGATAGAGTAATTGGCGTTTTGGAAGAGCAACTACGTTATAAAAAATAATCAACCTGATATTTGTTGTGATTATTTAAACCTATGTTGTCACGACTTTGACACGTACGATAAATTTTCACTCAATTATGTATACATACAATCATCATACAGAATACGCGATTACAACAATAATGATGCTATTTTCTCTTTTGCCATATGATGTGCACTTAAAATAATATTTTTTTAAACGACTCAAAATACTACTCCCTCCATTTCATTTTTTTCCTCTCACTTTCCTTTTTAGGAAATTCCATTTTTTTTCTCCCATTTCTATTTTAGTCAACTTTACACCAATATCAACCAAACAATCTACTTTATTAATTTACCTTTTATTTCTCCACCAATCTCATCTACACAATCAATCCTCCTTATTCCTTGTGCAAAATGTAAATGGGAGGAAAAAAATGAAATGGAGGGAATATTTTTTTTTTCCTACACCACCATTGGCCAAAAAATTCACTTTTCTTGAGACCTAGCTGAGTTGACTCAAGTCAAACACACACACAAACAAGTGACAATGTGACATATTACCCCACACAAAAATTCCAAAAAAAAAAAGTGGGCCCTCATACCCAAAACACCTCACCTTATATCCCTTCTCTACCAACATCTTACCCCACCCATACCTTTCATAACCCTAATTTTAATTTCTCCTGCATACCCCACCCCCACCCCCACCCACCGCTTATTTATTTATTTATTAAAATTAAAATAATGTCCTCCCAAACATCCGACCACCCTCCGCCGCACCAACCACCACTCACCACCGTCACAACCACCACCGCCGCACACCCTCTCTCCTTCCACCTCCCTCTCCCTTCCTCCTCCACCGCCGTCACCCTCGCCTCTCAACCTCCTTCCTCCCGCAAGCTCTCCGTCACGCGCCGCGCGTCCTCCACCAAAGACCGCCACACCAAAGTCAACGGCCGCGGTCGGCGCGTCCGCATGCCTGCCTTATGCGCCGCGCGTGTCTTCCAGCTGACCCGCGAGTTGAACCACCGCACCGACGGTGAAACCATCGAGTGGCTGCTTCGTCATGCTGAGCCTTCTATTATCGCCGCCACAGGTTCCGGCACCATCCCCGCCGTGACGGACTTCTCTTCTCCGGCGAAAAGTTCATCTGCTTGTGTTACACGCGCTCTTCCGGTTCAGAGCTCCGGTTGGACTTGTCCGGTTCCGGTTTCTGGATACCGGTTTGATTTGAGTCAGCCGAGTGATTGCGGTGGTGGTGGCTGGCATATGCCGTTTACTGCGCTGCTTTTGCAACCGGCCGTCGTCGACTGCGATGAACAGCAGCAGCAGCAGCAGCAACAGCAGCAGGGGGATGCTTGTGTTGTTTCGGTGGCGAAGCAGGAAATGTGAGGGGATTAGTTAGGAGAATTGTGATTGTAATTGTGGAGTTTATTTTGGGGATTTAGGGTTTTTCTAGGGTTTAAGAATTAGGGTAAAACCAATGTTATTAGTGTTTTTTAAGTAGATGAATCTGTGGATGGATGGTTGTAAATGTTTTGGGGACTTAGATTGTTGGAATATGTTTAAATTAGTCGTTTCGACTCATTAATTTGATCTCATTTATAAATCGATGGCAATTTGCATGTGTGACGTTATTCATATTCTGGTTTAAGACGGATATATATATATATGCAAAATATGCTTATTGATTAAGCTCGTTAAAATGTCATGTAGTCCCGAAATGATTTTATCTCCATTTCGATTGAAAATGTCGACAATGGATAAGAAAAAGGAATGTCCGAGTCCAATTCATATGTACACTTAACTGATGCCAAATTTACATTTACAAAGAGATCATTACCAATATACATGATGAACATGGAATTACGAATGACGGAAAAGGTGATTTCGTTCAGGATTTCTTTGACATGGTCTTCTGTATGTAGTTCACGGCACAGAACACATACACGAACAGGTTAAGCACGCTGAGAGCGGCCAAGAGCCAGAAAAAGTTGTACAGCTGACCTTGGTTCAGGTTGTCGGGAATCCAACCTGGTTTCCCGCCAGCGGTTGTCACCATTGTCACGATGGTTAGAATTAGAGAGCTCAGGTAATTTCCGAAGGCAGTTGTTATGAGAGCAAGTGCACTACACAAACTCCGCATGTTGTCGGGTGACTGATCGTAGAAGAACTCCATTTGACCGATGAAGGAGAAGACCTCTGCGGCCCCCACCAAGAAAAACTGAGGAATTTGCCAGAAGATGCTGAGCGGTACTGCAACGTTCTCGTCGATTAGACCCATTTCCCTTGCTACTTGCAACCGTTTGATCTCGACCAGGGCAGCAGATACCATGGCGAGGATGGAGATTCCGAGGCCAATTCCCATTCGTTGTAGATCAGAGATCCCTTTTTCATTGCCGGTAAATTTTCGAACTGCAGGATTCAGGATTCTGTCGTACAGCGGGACCCACAGGATTACACTGATGACATCGAAAATAGATAGAGTTGCTGCTGGGATCTTGAAGGATCCAACGGTTCTGTCCATTACCATTCCTTGTTCAACAAACAATGTTGCCATCTGTGAATAGACAGCGGAAAAGACAATCCCGGTCGCCCATATAGGGAGCATTCGGATCAAGATTTTCAGCTCCTCCACTTGAGTTATACTACACAGTCTCCAAGGATTGGAGAGCTCTCCGCCTTTCATGTCAGAATCTGATAATGTAGCTGCTTTATCCAGGCACCTGCAACAGAAAAATGTGATGAGTGGTAAGAGTGAGTCACATATCTAACCAATATTGAAACAAGAACGTAAAGCATCGTAAATCAAAATGCCTAGCCTTCAAAATCGAAGATGGTTATTCATTTTACATATATTCAAAACTAGAGTGAAAAGGGTATCATTCATAAGCATATCGTTCTTTTTCTCATGAAAAAAAAAAAAAAATTGTAGCGTCCAAAAAATAGCTGTACAGGATCAGAAAATTACTTCAGTCCTTCCGTGTGTCCAAGCTTTCGACTTCCAACAATTGTTGAATCTTTGTCTTGAGCTTCATATAAGAGGCTACTCTCTTGTGGAACCTCCAACTTGCGCTTACGCAACGATGCAACAATAACCTGCAACATTCTTGTTAATGGACTTCCATCAGGATTCTGAAACCGATAGAGAGGAGTTCCTGAGACAAAACACGTTATTGCAACTCCCATGAACAGGGCTGGAATCCCAAAACCGATGCCCCAACCCACATTTTCTTGTATCCATACAATTACACTGCTTGACACAAGAGAACCTATGTTGATGGAGAAATAGAACCAATTGAAAAATGACCCCTTTTTTACCCTCTCGTCGGGGTCAGTATCATCAAACTGATCGGCTCCAAAAGACGAAACACATGGTTTGATTCCTCCAGTTCCTAATGACATCAAATAAAGTCCCGCAAAAAAGATAACATTTTGGGCTGGAGTAGCTGCTGGGCAAACTGAACCTACACATTCGGCAGGTTTAAGAGCTGGGACTAACGCAGATGTACTCAAAGTACACATTCCCTACGTCAAATACAATATTGTAAAGGTTATCTACTAGTGAGGAAAAGTTAAAGCAATGAATGCATGGAGAAATGACAAAAGGTCAGTAATTACGATGAAATAAATTGTGGAGAACACAGCAATCGTTCGATATCTTCCCCAGTACGCATCGGCCAAGTAAGCTCCTATTAGAGGAGTAAGGTAACACGTGCCTGCCCAAGCATTAACATTCCTTGCAGCAGAGACATTGCTTTCATGCAAGTTGCTGGTGAGGTAATTAACTAGATTTTTGGCAATGCCATAGTAGGCAAGACGTTCACAGCACTCAGTACCTGCAAAGAGAGTCCAGGGTGAGACGGGTTCTAGATGCATACATACAGCTTTGACCATTGATTTGATGATTTCTCATGATATGATCTGGTTAACTTTACAAAAAAAATGGCGGTGTGCAAATAGTTGCTATCATGTATAAAATGTGACAACATGTACGTCGTATCTCTGCGTATTTTTGAATAAAGTCAAAAGGGACATTAAAATGGATGAAGGTAGCAGTTTTTATTCACCGAGAATGAAAGGGCAAGCTCGCCAGTTTCCAGTTGTGCTCTTCGTAACAGGCTGACCTTGGTAATTAACAGACCCATCTCCAGTATACAGTTCCTGTTCATCGGTTTCCCTCTAAGCAAATGAAAATTGAAAATCGGGAGTCAGCGACAACTGTACACTCGAAACTCCATAGACAGGGGAAAACAAGGCAAAGTCATTTGGTACAACAAACAATAAAACATTGAAATAATTTGTTATTGATCACTAGAGAGTATATTTTCCCGCCCGAAGTGGGAAAGGGTGTCCAAGACGAAGGTCCAATGGAACCCTACACCCTAAAACCAATTCGCAATAGGTGGAAGACCATAGTCTGTATAAGATGGACAACTCTTTATTACACCACCGAGGTGGGACTTCACGTGTGGAGTCTTATATATTCTCACAGACATATTAAATAGGTGGCCAGGTGGGTTGTTAGAGGGAAAATGGAAATGACGATGCTCCTTTCTAATTATATCAACAGTTCACTACGATGATTCATGATAGTCGACCCCAGACCAGAGACCACAATCCCACAGTAAGCCTAAGCATGATCAGAAATAAGCAATATCATAGACTACCCAGATTAGTGTGAAACTTAAAGTAATATCACTGATGAAATCATCAAAAGCATAATAAAATAGAAAGAAAGTGAATAAATTTAATATAACCTGGAGAAGAGCATCTTCTAAATTTGAAAGATGATCATGTTGAGTAGTCATGTTGGATTATTTTCAGGGTTTTGCTTCACTTTTCTTTGTGTTCCTTTGAAATTCTCAGCATCTTTTCAGTTTGGTAGTTTAGTGAACTGGACTCTTGTCTTTTCCTCCATACATATGGTTTTATAAGACCGTCATTATTTGTAATATTTTTGTGCAACTCCCTTATAAAATCATTTTATATTCAGAATAAAAATATTACGAGTACTTTTTATTTTGACGACTTTATTCTTTTTAGTCAAAACATTATGAATAACTCTTGTAAAACTATTTGAAGTCAAGTTTTAACCGGGGTTTCAACAATTGTACCACAACAATTTTACTTTGAGATCGGGCGGTAAATAAACAATTTCAATCAATAAAGACTGTTTTTCAAAATATTTGCTTACAATAGCTTACCTAAAGTTAGACCTAGCTGGGCCTAATTTGCTCAAACCAAGCCCGACCCTTTAGGGCAGGACCAAGCCCGACCAAGCCAGGTTAATTAAAACTCAATTCGAGTCCAACCTTTTTCAGTTATAAAATAACAACAAATTTACCAATAAATAGACGACTCGTCAAACTAAGCCCCCCAAAAAAAGATCCTTCAAACTGGTCCGGTCGAGTCGGCCCGCACAGTTGCCAACTCGGGCTTTAAGTCTGCCTCGTCTATAATCCAGAACACACTGTAAAGTGTAAAACTCTCTTCTCAGTTCTCAGTTTCAGACACACACTCAACTTCTTCAAAACCCCAAATTAATTCCCTACCAAAAAAAAAAAAAAATGTTAAATTTCCAGACATTTTACCCAACATCACTCAAAACCCTAAAATCCTCAATTTATTTCTGCAATTTCACCCCTAATTTCCATCATTCTTATCATCATCACCCTAAAATTCCCCCAAATATCATCAGAAAACCCTTGAATTTTCTCAGGTGTTCACCTTTGAATAATGATTGTAGTAACAACAACAACAATGAGAGTAATAATTTTGATGAATTTTGGGATAATTTTGATGTTGTTGAAGTTATTGGTATCGGTTCTCGTGTCGATTCTGTTCTTGATTTTTGTCTTCATCATTCTTCTTCTTCTTCTTCCTCTGATTCTCTCAGATTTTGGTAATTCTATTTTTTCGTATCGGTTTCGGTTTAATTTGCTTAGAATTGTATTCTTTGATGTTTTCTTAATCATAATCTTGGCTCTCTATTCTGCTCGTTCTGTTTCAGTCATTTGTTTACTTTTTTATTGAAGCGTTTTCTTTGACCACAAATATAATTTGGTCAACTTTTCATGGAAAATCATTACATAATAGTATCTATCTTTGATAGGTTATATACAGAAATTGTCGATTAAGGTCGATTTTCAAAATAAAAAGGTAAAAGAATACTGAGTCAGAGTGAGTTGTACTTGTTTATTGTTGTAATTGTGAATGATTTGCACTTAATTTATGCATACCCTATTGATTATGCCTCAATCATCGGTCGAGTTTGATAATGTATTGTTATATTACCTTTATTTTAAGTTTCGATGGTGAACTCTTGCTAGTTCATCTTCGAAAACTTGTTTTCCTTTCTAAATCTGTACGACTGCCTATTGTTATTGTAGGAATGTTATCAAGGGTGAATCATCGAGAGGGCAATTACGTCAAAGGTCTCTCGACAAAGGTTTGGTTACGGCTAAAATCAAATTCTACATCTTTTTTTTTGGCACGTTACCTTCCCGGTTTGGGAGAGTGGAGGGACTGTGGCTTTGCTTTGCGTATCCTTGGCTCATGTGTGATCGTTGCAATATATTGATATAGAAACAAAAAGTAGACAGAAACGAGAACCATAAGTAGATGACTGGTAGAAAGAACGTATTTTTCTCATCAATGAGGCTTTACTCACCCTTAGTTAACTTGGTAATGCCCCTCTAGAAGAGCACCGAAATAGAAGCCACGACTGTAAATAATGAATGTCTATGAGGTTAAATGAAACAAGTGGAGTGTTGACTGTTCTATTCTTGAGTAGTTTGAAAGGCAGAAAAAAATCTCAGAATATTGTTGATAGTTAAAGTTAAACATTTAAATCAGTTGCGTGGGTCGAACCGTTGAAGGGCATAGTTTCCCTGGCGATTTTCAGCTCATTATAACATCTTTGTATATGCATATCTATTACAGTATTGTCTTGTGATTACTGAAAATTTCGCTGTTTAACACACGTTCGATATTCTGCAGATCATATTGTGAACATTCTGGAGGCTCCTTTAACATCTCAATCGCAGTCAAAGACAGTTGTTCTTGTTTGTACAATCTTGTTCCTTTGCTATTATATTTTGCTCAGAAACTGCTTATTTTTTTACCACTTGTTTAAGAGACTTTGCTTGGCTAATAGATGAGAAATAATGCTGTATTGTTTATAAATCGTCTTAATTGGGTACAGGCAAGTTTTTTGTAGAGCTTAAGTAGCATTCATACTAGTTCAAACAATCATAGAAATGTTACCAACTGTTACTAATCAGATGTAACAGTTTGAGTCAGCTACTACTTTGCTTGCCCATTCCACAATGTTAAATATTACTGATTGTGTGCTAAACGAAATGTCTATGGAAGGCTTGTCATTGTTATCGTCGTCATCATCCTTGATTCTACCCTCTGATTTCCGTGTCCCTTTAGCCATCCGCCGTATATCTTCATCTATTCTTTAAACATTGAATCTCACAACCCTTTTGCAATCTATTACTTCATCATAAGGTATTACATTTTGGAAGTGGTGAGAAGGTGTATGTGCAAAGGGAAGTGGCTGGAGGGTCGTAATGTGAAATTTAGTTGTAATTGTCTCTACTATTTATAGGTGTTGGGAAATTTTTTATGTGGTTTATGCTCCCCTATTAATCGTGGGATAATTGAGAATTAGAAACAAAGAGAAGATAGGAAGTATATTAGCCAACATTCACATGTACGCCAATGTATCTTGGCACGTGATTCAAATTTTAACCCCAAAATACTCAAACCTGTCTCGCAAACAAAAATGATGTTTGTACTTATTTTGTTTATAACTGTGATAAAGCTCTAACAAATATGTGGTATTTATTTATCTCTTATAGGTCGCTAGTGCAGGCTATGGCGATGATTACGTCGTAGCTGCAGAAATCCTTAGGACTGTTAGATCTTGTAACGGTATAGTTATTGCTATCATACTAAAGCCTTTCAGTTTTGAAGGACAAAGACGCCAAGACGAGGTAGAAACCTCATACATGCAAGTTTCCTTTAGTTATTTCAGGTGTTCAGTTCAGCCTCATCTGTTGTTTTTCTTGTGGAATCGACAGGTGAAGATGTTGGTGGACAAACTTCAGGATTGTGTGAACTTTTGCATAGGTAAGGGGTGTGTATCAATTTCTTTTATTTATATTTGTCTTGATAGTAAAGGGTACTAGACACTTAGGTGCTTGCATTCCCTCATGTTTGTCGTTGACATATTTGAGCTAAATATGTTTTGTGTTGACGCAGATATCGACATTGACACCTTGTTAAAAATAGATTTGGTCACTCTAGATGAGGCATTGAAGACTGCTTATCGTGCTGTTTCCACAGCCATCACTGCTATATCCGTCCTTGTGTCGGTAATTAGCATCTCGATCTCATGATAATTTAAAGCAAGTATCTTGATGGTGTTTAGCGTAATCCATCATGAATCTAATACTTGCAGGACAGACACCAAAAATACAACCACTCTTTGCTTGATAGTATGACACAAGTAACTGCTGCCGATGTAAAGAAGGTGAGTTTAACTTGCCAACATGTTTGTCAAATAACTTGAGGATGACAGTCCTGCACATTCCATTTGTCTGGGTTTGATCTTACATTCACTTATGCTCACAATACTAAGTTATTTCATTTGATGTCTGTGTATTGATCTTATGTTCACTTGTGTTTTGAGTCACTCGTGACTAAATTAGTTTGTTTGAAATGTTGCTGCACTGCAATGTCTCTCCATCCCTTGTCCTGAGTTGCCGTCCTCTTAAAATCGTTAAGGATGTATTCTATATGCAGCCTGACGCTAATCATCCAGCTGTAGGTCCTGGACAGCTACAAGGAAGGAAAAGTCGGATTTGGTGCTGGCCATAATGTTGAGGCATCGATTGTACAAGCTGTCTATGACTGCCCTTTCCTCTCTATGGGGCTTAAAGTAAGCAGACTATCTCGTAATTACAATCTGTTTCAGGGTAGCATGTTCCATGTACTGCCTGTTGTTGCTACTTGTGCTGATGTTTCCACTCTCTGCAGTTTATTTGGCTGATACTGCCGTAAAGAAATCACTTCAGTTATAAATCTGATTTCCCTCTTCATTTGGATTCAGTATACTTACATGTGACACAAGGTTTAGGAAAATGGCAAGGTATATGTCAATTGATGGACACTGTAATTCAAAGCATGTGAATGACAGTCTAGCCCTGACTTTGGAAGTGTGTTGTGGAAATGTATTATATTCAGTTGACCGGTTCCAAAAAGAAAAATGTAGTTAATCCAAGTGAATGAGGGTGTAGATGATATCTCTAGACATATATTGAGTGCAGCCAGTGCTCTCTGGTGAACGCTGTGATATTCCACTCATGTTTTTATGTTGTCCTGGTGAATACAGGACCTTGACGGCGCTGTTTTATGTGTCCTAACAAGCCCCTCTGCAATTGGAGATAACGAAGTATGTAACGTTTTACGTACTTTTCGTGAAGCAACAGAGTGCACCAAAGAAGTCATATTATCTGTTGTTCAGAATCCTGTTATGAAGCCTAACATGATAGCCAGTACAGTTATAATTGCCGCGTAAGAGCACTTGTCGTCCCTGATATTTCAGCATCTCATAACTGTACTCGTACTGCTAATATTAATATCAAATAGTCAAATGTACTCATTACAGCAATATCTTGGCATACTAACTCCTCTTGCTCATGTGGTGCCAGTAACCCTGAAGGAAAGTCCCTCCAGAAAAGCAGCATACTTTCCCGGCTGGTAGACAGCATCCCTTTTGTTTTTAATTTTTTACGAAGAGAAAATGTGGAATTGGAAGATCCTACAGAAAGCAGCCTTAGAGAAAACATATTCTCTCCCATGCTATCGTACTTTGTGGACAAGAATGAGGTGTCAGAAATGATGGCACCTGCTGCAGATGCCATCGCCGAGACTTCGGAAACATACTCTGGCAAAAGTATGATCATGGATGATAATTTTTTCTATGAAAAGTATGACCTCTTTCTATGTGTTCATGCCATTGCGTGATATTTATATTATCACTCATTTGGATTATTGACTCTATGACACTGACTTATGAGAGTCCAGGGAGTATGCTGATGGTAAAACTGACAAGATTGGGCCTACAGATAGTGCTCCTGATTCATACAAGTACATAGAACCAAATTTTCAAGGTATCTTTTTTCTTTCCTTCTTTTTTGCCTTGAAAAGTTGCGTATTACCAAGTTCGTACTTTGAATGAGGGTAACCATTACAAAGTAGTTTATTACTTCCGTACTAGGATAATAGAGGCCAAAATGAAGGAAATGGGGAGGTAGGTTGTGGTAATGAAAAGCAGAAGGGAAGAAAAGGAGAGCAAATAGTTTCCTCATTTTGGGGATTAAATTTCTTTAACCACCTTCACAGCGTCACTTCCCTCCTATTTTCTTGTATGCTGGTCTCTATTATCGTGGTAACAATTGCCCCATTCAAAGCAAGTCCAAGTACGGATTTCTTGCAAACCCTCTTTAACTGACAAACATGGTCATATCTTACTTTAGGAGCTCAAGCTTCTGTGCAGAAGCCATTTATCAATCGGAATGTGCAAGAGTGGCATGAAGAAGAGTTCAATGTCGCTGAATCTGTTCCTGTGGCTGATAATCCGAAATATTTTCAACTTCCAGTTGGAGTGAAACTTTTAGATCAGATTGATAGTAGCTTTGATAGAGCAGATTTCAGACATCCACTGGAGAAAATTACTGATGAAGATACCCAAGTGCCGGTTTCTTCTGTCCCCAGTTTTGAAAAGGTGTCCGATATTTGGAGTACTGCATCAACCGTATTGAAGGGAAAAAGTCATGAAGTTCCAAAAAAACAAGGGCTTCTATCTGCTCGTGCTGCATCAATGCTGGTAATTTGACTCTATACTTGCTGTAGAAGGTTCCAATATCAAGTTTTAGAATGACATTTCTCTGGCTATTTTACGTGGTTTCATATAGGCATATAGCTATTATAGCTGAATCTAAATCTACCTCCCTCCTGGTAATCAATCGGAGCCACATCACAAATATGTCAGCCAACAACTCGCCTTGTCCCATTAAGTTAGGGTGTATGTGTATTAATTGACATCGTAGATTAAAAGTTTGCTTCTGCTGCAGGAAACGGAACGTGATTCTAAGTTAAGATGGAGTCGGGTGATGAAAATTCAGTATAGAGGAGGAATCTACGAGGGTCGTTGCGAAGGCGGTCTACCAGAGGGCAGGGTACTTTTCTATTTTTGCATTCTAGAGATGCTCATATTTCATTCACATCCCTTTTTGTGAAGATAAGCACCAGTTTATGATTACATTTAGGGTTGAATATTGCAGGGTCGTCTTACTTTCCAGGATGGTAGTGTCTATGATGGAATGTGGCGACATGGGAAGCGGTCTGGGTTAGGAAGCTTGTTCTTCAGTAATGGAGATGTATTCCATGGTTCATGGAGGGATGATCTTATGCATGGGAAGGTTCGTTCCCTTTTTAGTCTCATGTTTGTCGTTTTATATAACTATTGTTCTGTGAAGTCACTGAAGATCTGAAATCTTGTATGGTGCTCTTTTGATTGATTATCGGATGCAGTTCGGCTCTTCTTGCTTCATTCAATCACACCCTCCCTTTTATAAAAAAAAGTAAAGCTTTCTTAGACCAAAGTACAAGTTTATCGTTTTTCAGGGCTAAAAAGGATAAGGAATACTTCTGGAATTGGTTTCAAAATAAAAATGAGTTTCAGGTTTATTTTATATCAACCTGTTCGTGTACAACAATCGTACGGGAGGGTTTGCTGGGCTTTTAAGGTTTAGTGGCGAGTTTTCAACTTTGAACTCTAAATGATTGCCCCAAACTTGAATCCCTATTCTTTACGCCCGATTCTACTATTGCACAATATTACTCAGGGTTCTTTCTTTTTCTTTTTTTTTTTTTTTTTTTTTTTTTTTTTTTTATTTTTAAAATAAAAAATTTATAATTTATCGTTATCTGACTATAAAATGCTAAA
>JAUEKU010139738.1:0-12339 GCA_032274805.1 Gypsophila paniculata
ATGAGTGGACAAGCCAACTCTCCAAGGTGCCTGCAGGTCACCCGGCCACTACCAAAACTACATGCGCGCATTCAACCGATAATTAATTTAGTATAATCAAAATATAAATCATTCAGCTATAATCAAGATACCAATCATTCATAACTACATATCAATTGTCATACAACAGAAAGTCATAACATAGATTCATAATCCAACATTATTCAAGAATCATACATTCCTATCCTTCATTCTAATTACATCCAACAACATAAAGGTGAGGGTACATCCAACAACACAACGCAATAGAGAGTACATTCTCAACATTATTCAATCCAATATAATACGTTTATTTTCAATTCATTCCATATAACTACTTGTTTAGGCCAAAATAGTAATATAATTAATCGAAACATACATTATTAGTATAATGACCTCTAAAGGTCTCACAATAGTCCAAGAGTAATATTTAAGCTCAACTTTCTATATACAATTCATATTCAAATCTCACTTTTGTTTATTAGGCTACTTGCACAGCTCAACGAACTTTCAACATGAGACGGTTTAATTACCAATTCATACCTCCTAAGCTTCTTCATATTATATTCAAACATATTCAAACCAATTAAGAACATTCTAAGCATTACTCCTTTCATAATTGTCATTTTTAAGCTACTTACAAGATGTAACTTGGCCAAAACTCAATCAAATATTCCAAAACATAACATACAACATTATTTTCATATAATAAGCTTAAATAAAACAAGAGTAATAGGTAGTGAACGCCCTACCTCGACATTAAAGACCAAATAAGCTTCCCAAAACCAAGAAACGTCTCAAAAGCTTCCTCAAGGACGTCCACAACTACAAATAACGACAATACTAATATTAATACACCTAATACTAGCTATTAAACACAATTAATTAGATTAGTTCACTCTAAAACAAAAACCCCCAAATTGATTTAGAAAACTAGGGTTTAAAATATATAAAAGAAGATAAAAGGATGAGTGCTCACAAAGGGAGAAGAAGGAGAAAAGGGGCGGCAAGGGAAGCGGCCACGGTCGGCCGAGAGGCAGGCCGGAGGTGGCACGGTAGGGAGAGCGAGGTAGCGCGACGCACGCGAGGGAGAGAGGAAGAGGGTCGGGTGCGCACGCACGAAGAGAGCCGGAGGTGTGACTGGTACCGGTGTTGCCGACTGCTGTTGCCTGGGTGACGGTAGCCGATCACCGGGGAAGGGGTGTACGGGTTGTCGGGATGGGGAAATAGTTATGGGGTTTTGTTTTTAGGGTTTTCTGACTTGTGTATGTGTTGGGTGTATGTCTTGTGTGCTGGCTTTGGTTTTGTTTATATTGTTTTTTTGTATTATTTTTCTTTTCCGTCTTGTTTCGGTCTCATATAACATTAAATCTCACAACATAATTATAGATATATATATTCGTTAATTCCCAAAATATTTATTATCTAAAATAATAATTATACTCATTGAACCAAAAATACTCTATTCATATATTAAAATATAATATCCCCTTAAAAGAAATTCGTCCCGAAGTTCAAAGCCAAAGTCTAACAAGACTCCACAATTACTCCCAAAACTAGGTTAGTGAGCTTCTCAATATTTAGCTTCTCACATCAATATCACTATCAATCAAACATAAACACAAGCAAGAACTGGTGCATAACAATCAAACTTAGGGTTAGGGTTTTGAGATTGTACCAATTTAATTGATACTACCACGGGTTTTAGTCGTAATGGTGACACCTCCATTTACTCAGGCTGCTGTTTTTAGAGCCTCTGTAAATGGGGGTATTACAAAGTGGTATCAGAGCGATGATCTTGCTAAAATGAACCTTAAAATAAACTTAGGGTTAATAAAATGAACCTAGGATCAATAAAATGAATATAGATGTAAATTAAAATGAACCCCGGAAGGATAATCAGGTGTCCAGTTAGTACTGAGGTTGGGGAGATATCCCGAAACTGAGGTGGGGAGACATCTCTAGAGAAACTGGCGCTTGTGAGTCTAACCGGTCAATTGCGGGTGAGCCTTGAGTGTGGGTAGATTAGATTGGGAAGCGTTATGTGTTGTGAATGATATGTATGAGATATGTGTTGTTCTGAATAATGAAATATGATAGTATGAGCTTTAGATTAATTGATCTTGCTATGTGTTAGCAAATTATAGACGTATTAAGCTCTTTGATTTTATTACTGAATAATTGGATTGTGAAATGATTTTTGGAACTGTTGAATTTAATACTAATATGCTTGATAGCGATAGTTGGAATGACTTAATTGTTAATACTAGTTTGAATATTAGTGCTGAAACTAATCTAATATTTGATAATGGATGTTGATGCTGAATTGTGATGTTACTAATTTGAGTATGGATATAAATGAGGATTGGCTTAGGATCTTATGGTCACTGGTTGAATTAGAAAAAAATTGAGGAACTGTGGAGACATTGTTTGCTATTAAGTATAGTTAACTTGTTTATTTACGTGATTATGATATTTCTTATGCCTTCTGCTGCATGAAATAGTTATTAAATTTAACTCGTTCATTTTAAAGTGATCTTTGATGGAGACGAAAAAGAAGCCGGGTCGTCCTAAGAAGGCCGTGAGACCCTGGGGAAGGCATGTAACACCCCTATTTATGAGGAATGGGTCCCGCATAAAAGAGGGCGTCACAGTGTCGGGATAACCCAACAAGTAGTCACAAATCCTAGCTCAATCTTAACGGCATAAATATAAAACTAAACAAAGAGTGCAAGAGTGAAAGATGTCCAAAACCGTGGACTACAAAGTCGTGGTACAACAAACTCGTCTCAAGTGATAGTGAAACTAGACCAAAGCAAAGGTAACTTCAAGTGATCAACGTCCATGCCAAGCCCCAACATGCTCCCCACTAGCAGTCGATCCAATCATCCTCCGCACCTACGGGGAGGGGAAAACATGGACAAAAAGAAAAAAATGGGGAAACACGAAAACAATAACCTAGTTAGCTCTAACATGCTCTAATGAATAAAGGGAAAACAATGTTAAACGATGCGAAGATAACGAGAAAGCATTCACAAGCAAGAAAGTAAGCAAGAGAGAGGGTAAGAAACCCTCGTGACGCCTACTCTCGACCCACCTTACCTCTCTAACACCCGAACCACTTACCGATACACCACACAACACAACTCATCATATCATCACAAAATGTATCTCAAGCTCGCTAGGATTTCGTACCTTCTCGTCGTGGCATGGTAACAACGAAAATACACCATACATCCAAATAAGTACACATATACATTATATATCAAGGTAATAACATAACCCGGCGACAACCACCCCTCCTCAAGCTACTCACATGCGCAACAAACTCATCACAGCGCTCCAATACTCGATCGAATACATCAAGGCTCGATCGAGTACACTCACCCTCAATCGAGTGGTCCACTGCTCGACCGAGCAGACCACATTCACACACAAGAAACGACTTACCTTTCCATGAATCATGTAGCACAAGTCCAAACAACAGTCACACAACAATGCCGGCCACACTCATACATATCGTTTGTCGACCATCACGTCTTCAAACACACGCATCACAACGGTAGCATATTTACACACATACATCGCAGAACAACAACCATACAACAACACAATCTAACGTTCAACAAACAACACCTATAATCCCTAAGTTCATTCGCAAGGCACACCCTCAATTATTCAACCTTACAACACGACACACGTCACATTACAAGTACAACACCGTCACATACAAACGTACACATCAGCCGCAGCTCGGTCGAGCGACCTACTGCTCAACCGAGTGTTGGCCTTGTTCGCAACGAATGCAGCAGCTCCCACACATTCAACGTACACACACACACACATACACAAACTTAACCTAAACTACACACTAAACAAGCTAAGTAAAGGAATAGCCCTTACCTCGATTTAGAGACGATTTAGAAGCGATTAAAGAAGAAACCGTCACCAAAACTCTTCCACGAACTCAAGCTCTACAATTAACCATAATATCGTCACAAACCACACCAAAACGTCCTTATAAACACTAGATTAGTATTAGAATTGTTTTATAACTTCAACCTATGAAAACCTAGGTTTTGGAATGAGCTTAAGACTAAAATTATGAACAAACGGAAGCTCATATTCAAGCAAACGACCTATGAACACATAGAGGAAGGAGAGAGGAAGCCAACTCGAAAAGAACGGAAGCAATCCGATGAAAAACGAGGAAGAAATCGACGAAAAACGAAGTGAAAGAATGGAGGGGGTGCCGAGTGGTTTAGAGGGAGAAAGGGAGAGATTTGTTTTGTTTTGTGTGTTATGTTTTAGTGAGAGAAAGTGAAATGAGGAAAATAAATGAATTGTGAGGGATTAGTTTACTATATTGACCAAGTCAACATGAGGGGAGGAGGGGTTTGTTTGGTCAAACTAAGTCAAAACCTGCTAATTAACCCACTAACCCAAGTTAAAAAACCCTAAACCCAAAACCGACTTCACCACTAGATTTCTCTCAATCTTACGAGTGTAACGAGCACTCACACGCCACAAACCGACACCGAACGCTCAAATTCCTAAAATCACTCCAAAACGTAAACACTATAATTAAATTAACTTCTAAAAATATGGGGTATTATAGTCTTCCCCCTTAAAAGAATTTCGTCCCAAAATTCCACCAACGAAACCCACTAAAAAAAAGGATTTGTAACACCCCCATTTGAGGGGAATGGGTCCCGCTCAAATAGGAGTGCCACAGTGTTGGGTAAAACCCAACTAGTAGTCACAAATCCCTGTTCAAATCTCAACGGTGTAAACATAAAACTGATCAAAGAGTACAAGAGTGAAAGATGTCCAAAACTGTGGACAACAAAGTCGTGATACAATAAACTCGTCTCAAGTGACAGTAAAACTAGATCAAAGCATAAGTGAACTCCAAGCAATCAACGTCTAAGCCAAGCCCAAAACATGCTCCCTACTAGCACTCGGTCCAATAATCCTCTACACCTACGGGGAAAGGGAAACATGCACAAAAAGAGAAAAAGGGGAAAACAAGAAAACAACAAACTAGTTAGCCCAAACATGTCCCAACCTCATAAGCATGTAAGTGAAACCCCCGTGGCGCCTCTAAGGCCCACCTTACCTTACACCCCACTCTCAAAATTCCACAACGTCACCGCAATATCAAATTAAAGTCTCCGTCCATCGTTCAACGTCAACACAAAACACACACCATTCCATTATATCATCTCAACGTGCAAAGTGTATCGGATTCACAAGCATAACGATACTCATTAACATCAAATCGAACCGACAATAGCAGCAGCACAGCCTCGCTCGATCAAGCGACCTAATGCTCGATCGAGCTCGGGCCCTGACACATACCTTTCACACAAAACGTCCCAAAAGGACATTGTTCGTTTGCTAGAGGCAAACGAAGCTCTTACGGAGGCCGTGAAGTCCCTATCTCGAGGGAAAGGCCCTGAAAACCCAGCATTGGCGATGAGCGCCGCTCTTGCTCGACATAATCCTCCTGAGTTCGACGGAACTAGTGGTCCGGTAGAACTCGAGAATTGGCTGAGAAAAATGAGTAAGTTGTTTACAACGGTTGGTTGCCCTAATAAATTAAGGATAAACCAAGCCGTCTGTTATCTAAAAGGATGAGCTGATCAATGGTGGTACGACAACGAGACCGTCTTAAAGACGTACCACAAGGCGGGAGATAATGGTGAAGAATACTTCGGGTGGCTGAGTTTTAAAAAGGCAATGAAAGATGAATTCTACCCGGAGCATATGAGAAGTGTTAAGAGGACCGAATTTGACACCCTAAGACAAGGCAGCTTGACCGTGGAAGATTACTACGTGAAATTTATGGAGTTGGCTTCTTACTCATCAGATCTTATGATGAGTGATGAAGTATTGGTTGCACGATTTGAGAAAGGTCTAGGAATACATATCCTAGACAGGATTCCAGCTAGAGGCCACACTACTGTTCGCTCTATTTATTTGCAGGTTGGTCATGCTAAGCGACTTGTGAACTTAAGGAAGGGAATGGTTGGAGAGAAAAGGAGGAATGAGACGCATGATAGAGGCTCCTATCAGGAAAAAAGGAGCACTTTCAGTCAATCTCAGGCGAGACCTTAGTACTCGTCTGGTCCTAGTTATCGTTCTTGAGGTCCTAGTGGTAGCAATGACTCGAGGAGGCCTAGATGTCAAAGATGTGGAGCTAATCATCCTGGCCTCGACTGCTCAAGACAAAAGGTGACTTGTAATGTGTGTGGAAAATTGGGGCATCGGTCGTGTGATTGCTTCAAGAATCCACTTAACAGTGGAAGTAGTGGTCGTGGAGGCTTTGGGCGTGCTCCTACCTCGAGTGTGGGGAGCGTAGCCCCGGGCTCACGAATGCATGGGCCTTCCAACTTCAACCGTGGAGATTTCTTTAATAAAGGAAATTTCAATCCCAACAACCGAACTAATTTTAATAATCAAATACAAAGCAGTGAAGTTGCACCCAAGACTGCAAATCAGACTAGGGGCGGGCCTAGTGCTAGGCCTACAACCTCTGGTACCGCTTAGAAGGGTACTTCTAGGCAGGTGGGCAAGTTGTATGCTATGGGGAAGGAATTGGCCGAAAAGGACCCCAATGTCGTGACTGGTACATTCTTTGTGAACTCTGTTCCCACTTATGATCTATTTGATTCCGGAGCTTCACATTCTTTTGTTGCTGAAAATTATGTGTCCACATTAGGCTTATCTGATTTTGAAAATCTAGATAATAATGTGTCATTACCTTCTGGTGAAATTGTTAGGTGTACTAAGATGTTTAGGAATGTTCCTTTGGTGATTAATGAAGTTAGTTTTCCTTTTAATTTGATCGAATTTCCTTTAGATGGTTTTGAGGTCATAATAGGTATGGATTGGTTAAATTCATATAAGGCTCAGATAGATTGTTTGCAAAAGAAGGTAGTATTGAGAAGTTCTAAGGGTGTAAGGGTGTCACATAAAGGATTGGTTGAGAAGTCGGACATTAAAATTATTTCACCAGTAACCCTAAGCATACTTGAGGAGATACGAGTCTTTTATTTTGTCCTGTGCAAGACCTAAGCATAGAAAGTAAACGGGCATCTGAAATATCGGTGGTAAAGGAGTTTGAAGATGTATTCCCGGAGGAGATCCTGTGCTTACCATCAAAGCGAGATGTGGATTTTGGAGTGACCTTAGCTCTAGATACGACGCCTCTATCTAAGGCTCTCTATCGTATGGGTCCTAAAGAGATGGGAGAATTGAAAAAGCAGTTGGAGGAATTGCTAGATAAGGGCTCTTTTAGGCTGAGTGTATCTCCCTGGGGTGCTCCCGTATTGTTTGTGAAAAAGAAGGACGAGAGTCTACGTTTGTGTATTGATTACAGGGAGTTGAATAAGGCGACTGCAAAGAACATATACTCGTTGCCAAGGATGGACGATCTCTTTGATCAGTTGAGCGGAGCTACGGTGTTCTCAAAGATTGATCTTCGATCTGGCTTTCATCAACTGCGGATAAAAGAAGAAGATATTTCTAAGACCGCTTTCAGGACACGATACGGGCATTATGAATTCGTAGAAATGCCATTCGGCTTAACTAATGCTCCAGCTGTGTTCATGGATCTGATGAATAGGGTGTTCAGACCCTACTTGGACCGATTTGTAGTGGTGTTCATCAATGATATCTTGGTCTATTCAACGATAAAAGATGAACATTCAGAGCACTTGAGGATCGTATTGCAGACCTTAAGAGACAACCAACTTTATGCTAAATTGTCCAAGTGCGAGTTTTGGTTGGAAAAAATTGCATTCTTAGAGCACGTAATTTCTAAAAAGAAGTCTCGGTGGACCCTAGTAAGATTGAGGCGGTGTTGAATTGGAAGGCACCCAAGAACGTTGGAGAGATATATAGCTTTTTTGGGGCTAGCAGGCTATTATAGGAGATTTGTGAAACACTTCTCGAAGATAGCCAAGCCGATGACTGAACTAATGAGGAAAGAAAAGAAGTTTAGGTGGGACGAGGGGTGCAAAAAGGCGTTCCAACTTCTTAAGGAGCACTTAACCACGGCCCCAGTCCTAGCCTTACTCGAAGGAAATGATAATTTGGAGGTGTATATGGATGCTTCCAAGAATGGGTTCGGATGTGTTCTAATGCAGAACAGAAGGGTGATTGCCTATGCTTCTCGCCAACTTAAGTCGTATGAGGAGAACTGCCCGACACATGATCTCGAATTGGGTGCAGTGGTGTTTGCATTGAAGATCTGGAGACATTATTTATACGGTGCGACATTTAAAGTCGTTTCGGATCACAAAAGTTGGAAATACATTTATATCCAAAAGGAGTTGAATATGAGGCAACGACGGTGGATAGAACTACTCGGATACTATGACATGGAGATCGTATACCATGAACGGAAGGCTAATGTGGTTGCCGATGCTCTTAGTAGAAAATCAGTGCACTCTCTATGCACGGTACTATCCCAGTTGCGATTGAGAGATGAAGTGGAATCCACGTCATAGGAAAAGGAGATGAGATGAATGATCTGACGTTATAAGTGGACTTGTATGACGAGATTCGGAAAGCCCAGAGGAGCGACCCGAAGATAATTGAATGGAGAGCTCGAATAGAGAAAGGTGAAATTCTTAAGTTCGCGGTCCATGAGGATGGTAGTGTTCGGTTCGAGGGCCGATGGTGTGTTCCTGATCTTGATGATTTAAGAAAGAAAATCTTGAGAGAAGCGCACAATACTCCTTATTCAATTCATCCGGGTGGTGATAAGTTGTACAAAGACCTAAAGAGGGCTTTCTGGTGGCCCAGTATGAAAAATGATGTAGCGGAATATGTGGCCAGATGCTTGACTTGTCAGATGGTCAAAAGTGAACATAAAAGACCGCAGGGAAAGATTATGTCATTGGTGGTTCCAGAGTTGAAGTGAGACTCAATTTCCAAGGACTTTATTGTAGGATTGCCCAGAACACTCGAAAGAGGAATAATATGATTTGGGTGATTGTAGACCGTCTGATAAAAGCAGCCCACTTTGTTGCTATGAAAAACACTTGGAGTAAATTGGAGTTGGCGAATGCGTATAGGATGCAGGTATTAAGGCAACATGGAGTACCTAAGGACATCGTATCAAATAGAGACTCTCGGTTTATATCGAGATTTTGGCAAGAGTTATAGGAGTCTCTGGGTACTAAGTTAAAAATGAATACTGCCTTTCATCCGGCGACAGACGGACAGACTGAACGGACTATTCAGACCTTGGAAGATATGCTGAGGGCTTGTGTATTAGAGTTTGGAGGCTCATGGGAGGATAAGCTTGATCTGATAGAGTTCTCATATAATAACAGCTACCATTCTAGCATCGGGAAGACTCCATTTGATGCGCTATATGGAAGGAAATGTCGTAGTCCCTTAATTATGTTGGAATGATGTGACTGGTTCTATTGTATTGGGACCCCAAATGATTCAAGATATGGTGGAACAAGTGCAAGTGATTAGAAAGAAAATGAAAGCGTCGCAGGATAGACAAAAGAGCTATGCAAACTTGCATAGACGAGATGTGGAATTTCAAGTAGGTGATAAGATGTTATTAAAAGTATCCCTTATCCGTGGGGTACTGAGATTTGGCAAAAAGGGCAAGTTGAGTGAGAAGTTTTTTGGCCCTTACGAGATTTTGGAGCGAGTGAGGGAAGTAGCATATCGCTTGGCGTTACCCCCAGCCTTGAGCAGAGTCCATAAAGTCTTTCACGTATCTCATTTAAGGAAGTACCTTAGCGATCCGTCTTATATACTGGAGGCCAAATCGGTAGAACTTGACGAAGACTTGACTTATGAGGAAGTGACTAAGGCGATTCTAGACCGAAAGGTGCGAAAGACGAGAAACGGTGAAACCAAGTTAGTAAAGGTCTTATTGAAAAATCAAAACATGGAAGAAGCAACTTGGGAAGTAGAGGATGTCATGAGATAGAGATTTCCTCATCTTTTCACTTAAGGTAATTAGTTTGGTTACGGGGATGTAACTTTTTTGTTAGGTGGGTGGAATTTTATGGCCGTTCATATTGTTTAATTTACTGCTTACCTAGTTGTTGCTATATGATTGTTCTGCATCTATATTTGCTTGATTGTTATGTCTGAATAGTGGTAATTTTGATGGGGGAAGTTAAATATGGAGACATTGAGCAGACCGATGTGGTTAATTTATTATATTTAATAGTGTTTCGGGGATTAATGAACATATATTTATATTATTTATAGTGTGGGATTTAATATTATATGAGACCGCGAAATAGAACGAAAATGGATCATAAATAAAACAAGCTCTTCAAAACATTCACGATGTACGTGAATTACAAAAACAAACCAAATCAAACCTAAACCTACACAAAAACACACATATACACATCACACCAAAAAAAAAAAACAACTAAAACAAAGGCAAAGCCCACAACCAAATCCCCGACACCATGAACTCCATTTCCCGGTGAACCACACCGTAGCATCGGCAACAACCAGCCGTCGACGGCTTGTGTCCACCCAGCAGCAACCTTGCACGCGCACCAATCTCCCCCTTTTCTTTCCTCTGTCGCGCGGTTCGTGTGCTCAGCCCCGCGCGCGCGGCCAGCTCCGACAACTCTTCTCCGGTCGACCTCCGGCACCACTCGCCGCCCACCCTCTTCTTCTCTCCCCTTCTTGGCTTTCTTCTCCTTCTCCTTCTTTCTTGGTTTTGATTGGTATGAACTCATACCCTAACCCTAGATATTAAAATTGATTTAGGGCTTTTTGGTTTAAGTTGATTAATTAGATATAATTATGAATTAGTAATAATATATTGATTGTATGTTAATTGTAGATATCGACTTTGTTGAGGAGCACTTTTGAGGCTTCATCGGGGTGTTTTCGAGCGAAAAAGCGAGGTAGGGCGTTCACTACTCGATCCTCTTGACTTGTGTGTGTTTAATGTCTTATAATAATGTTATATGTTTAGTTTGAGAGTAATTGATTGAGTATTGGCCTAATTGAGTTTTGTAAGTAGTTTTAAATCGAGAATTTATGAGCTTAATATCGTTAAGACTAGTCTTAAACTATTTGAATATGGTTGAGTATATTATGAATAACCTTAGAATGTATGAACTAGTGTTTGAATCGTCTAATGTTGGAATTGGAGTCTTGTAAGTTAAACGAAATAATGACTTAAATATGACTTGTATGCAGGAAATTGAGCTTCAATAATATTTGTAAGCTATTGTGAGACCTTTTTAGGTCATTAAACTAATAAATCATGGTTAGATTGATTATGTTAATATTATGGCCAAATAAGTGGTTGTATGAAACTAATTGAGAATAAACTTATTATTTGATGCGTCTATTTTGCATCGTCTTTTATCCCTTTTTTGCCCCGCTTTTAGTTAGATATTGAGATCTTTATAGACTTATTTGGCTTCGATTCCCTCGTCTTGTGCTACTCGTGGTATTTTGGTTTCCTGTGCAGGAAATGTAGCAAACCACGGTCTTTTGGAGCCATTTACGAGTGCATTTGGGAATCATAGAGTTAGGAGCGGGAAGCAAACCAAGGAGACATGATTCAGTAAAGATTAAAGCGTTACTAAGCCTAAAACCGACCGGTTTGGAGAGACAAAATCGGCCGGTTCAATCAACACATGGAACGGAGAAGCAACACTAAAACCGACCGGTTTGGAATCCAAAACCGGCTGGTTCAGACCAGAAGAAGGAAAGTACAAGACATGGTTGAACCGATCTGTTCTGACCCTTAAACCGGTCGGTTCCCAAAATCGGTTGGTCTACTTGACCAAAATCGACTGGTTTTGGCTGCTGAGACCCGTTTTGTATAAGTTAGAAATTTGGTTTTGAGACAACATACTTCTCATACTTTCGTTTTGGTTTTTACGTTAGTTTCTTTGGGAGGTTTTAGAGAGAATTCTTAGATTACTTTTCTTCTTTCAAGTTTACATCTTTTCATTCCAAACAATCGTAAGTTGTAATCGTTCTTCATTATTTTTATTAAAGTTTCAATCTTTAGCATGTCTGATTGTTATTCATCATCGTCTGTTGTTTCATCTATTGTTGTTATCGTTATTATGAGTAGCTAATCCTTATCTAAGGTCTTGTGACTTAGGGTTTGTTGATATCTTGTGAGACATTGCTTTTGGTCTGATTGCTTGTTATGCGATAATTGTTTTTGTTGATAGTTTGTACACCTATCTTCATTGTCTAGTTCCCCTTGACTTAAGATCGAGAGCCTGGTTAGGGTAAGACTCATAGCAATCTTTAGGACATCTCAATAAGTTGCGAGAGCCCGTTGAG